>CAUYUJ010001654.1:0-15000 GCA_963575745.1 Prorocentrum cordatum
CCTCCTCCTCCTCCTCCTCCTCCTCCTCCTCCTCCTCCTCCTCTTCCTCCTGCAGGACGCAGCACGGGTCCGTCGGACACAGTGGCTGGCTGGACTCCCCCCCCAGTGCCGCGCGGGCGGGCAGGAGCCCTGCCAACGGCGCACATGGTCAAGGAAGCAAGTCAAAAGCAGCATCGAATCTGAACATCGGACGGGAAAGTCAGCCGGAACGGGCCGCATCGCACGGAGTCGAAGTCGAATCCTCCGCCAGGGTGCATTGCAACGCCGTGCGGACATCGGGCCTCACCTGATCGTCGGAATGTTATCGGAATGGAATCTGATCGGGCCGGTCAGAACCGATATCGAACTGGACGATCGGATCGAGACGGAAAATGAGTAAGTCGTTCTCCCAGATGTCACCCCACTATGCCTGATCACTGAAATTTCCCCCTACCACCCCCCCCGGCGGGTGGGGCTGGCTTCGAGGCCTGCACCGGCAGGCCGCGCTTGCCACGGGTGCCAGCTTTTCTCCGAGGCCCCCCAGAGCCGAGCAGCTGGTCCGCCTCTATGCGCAGGTCCCTCCACTTCTCGCGCGCGGCGGCCATCCAGGGCGCGCTCTGGACGATGTCCTGGGGGGCCCCGCTCGGGCCCTGCTGCAGTCACCAGTCGGCAGTCAGGCCAAGGGCGAGGAGGAGGCAAGGCGCCTGGGAAAACGCTGGAGAGCGCCAAGGAAGGGGGCACGCCAAGGATGCCAGGGAGGCCCGAGCCCGAAGTATGCAAGGGCCCCCTGCCTCCTGCGCTCATGCCCGTGGCCGACCTGAGTCTACACTCGACAGCACCCGAGACCTTCAACCTGTGGCCAACCAAGAATCCGAAGACCGCGACTGATGCGCGAAGGACCGTGCGGCGCGCGAGCAGTGCACTGACGAGCGCATCCGGCCCGACGCGAACGATCGATCCGCCGCAGGCTGCTGATGCGGGGCCGGATCAGTCCACGACCACGGCAAGCTCGATCAACCGGCTTTTTGCGGCCAACAATGAAGGGGCCCTGGGACACACAAATAAATCCACACAAATAACAGGATTCCGCATTTTTTTTTCATATTTTGGGGGTTTTCGTCTCCCCCCCCACTTCCTATATCTTCCCATCTTGCCTGGGGATCGACGATTAATTGTGTCTGTGTGTTTCTTTCCCTCCTGAAACAAACAGGGAGGGGGGACCATGTTTCCACGAGAATGGGCTCTCGACGTTGGCGCTGTCTGTACAGGCGAGAACGGGGAGCGCGCGGGCGTTAGGCCGCTCCTGGGTCCCAGGCCGACATCGGCTTGTTGCCCAGAGCCCTGTGCAGAAGCGAAGCTCCAGCAAAGTCACGACTGGCAGAGCAGCAAGAGAAGCCCACGTATGGCAGCAAAAATGGTCAACACATCGTCCCTATACTATGTTTGAACATTCCCCCATGTAGAGGGACAAGCCCCCGACTTAAGCATATGTGCCCCAGACTTCTGCTTGGATCTCTGAAAATCGAACATGACCGGTGACAACTTGTGTGCCCCGGATGAATCGCCGAGAATGAAATAGGATCGGATGAATCGCCGAGACTGAAGTGCAGCAGCATTTCTAGCCTCATGTGGCTGGGGAGCCTCATCAGCTCATCCAAAGGCAGTGATGAGCAGGCTGATGCCGCATAACACCAGCAGCATCGCGAGTATGGTTTTGATATTCGCCTGGGAATCTTTCGTGCGATCGAAGAGTCGCCCGCCAATGGCGACACCCACAGGCGAAATCAACACCACGGAAGCGTAGAGCGGCCAATCCTCCATCACGGCTGTGCTGTTGCCTGTCGCAACATCCACTGCGTATCCAAAAATACGCATCGATACGTTGACCACAGTGATCGCAGCTCCGTTCGCCTTCTGGACGGCCTTCGGGAGCACCATGTGCAGGAAGAAGATGATCATGGGGGGCCCACGGATGCCGCAGAGGCCACCTAGAAACCCGCTCGCGAACCCCATGGAGATCGCCCAAGCAGCCAAACGCAAGCTTATCTGCTCCGCCTGCTGCGAGATCGCATCCTCTGCACGGGCGTCCTGCTTCTCGCCCTTGCTACGTGGGCTGACGAGGCAAACAAGTGCTGTGATGTCGTCAACGCGGTCCCCGTGGCTCAGCCACCGCCTGCGGGCCTCCGCCACCAATGATGCGCACGCGGCAACTGGGTCGTCGTGCTGCAGGGCCATGCTGCAACAATCGCGCGCCGTCATGTACTTCGAAATCCCGTCGCTGCAGAGGACGAAGACCTTGTCAGCTCTCGTGATCGTATGACTCCTCAGCTCGGGCTCGGCGACGACGCCCAGGAGCTTGGCGGCGCGGTCGCCGATGGAGCGCGTGAACGCACAGCCTGGCTGCGGACGCCCTGGCGCCCACACGCGCGGTGGTGGGCCATCTCCAGTCCGGTCATCCATGGGCTCGGTGGTGGGCTCGATGCCTGGGTCCATAGGCTCGGAGCCGTCCACCTGGCTTGCAGTGGCGATCATCCCGCCGCAGCTCCTGATCCTGTCCGCCTCGTCAGGTCGGCTGGCGTCCTGGGCCTCCGAAAGCGGCTCCGCGACGAGCTGGCCGCCTGGGCCCGCGTGGCCGCGGAAGCAGCAGCTGTCGCCGACGTTGCTGATGTAGCAGCGGTCGCGGCTGACGTACATGGAGATCGCCGTGGTCCCGGACTCCTGGTCGTTGATGGACTCGTCCTCGCGCAGCATGTCATCGACGAGGGCGTGCGCCGCCTTCAGAGCAGCGCCAACGTCCTCGGCCTGCTCAACCGCGGCCGCCACATGGCCGGCCGCGCCGCGCCCCAGGCGGTCGGCGACGGCGTCGCAAAGGTGTTCGCGGGCGAAGGCGGCGCACTCCCGGCCGAGCGGCCCGTGCCCGTCATAGACGGCGAGCCACTGCTGCGCGTCGCCGACACGGCCCTCCGTCAGGGTGAACGCGTCCTGGTTCGGGAGCCTCTTGATGGGGTGGTCCCCCGCCTGCGACAACGCCGCGCAGCGCAAGGTCAAGCCTCCCGGGATCTCGATTGTGAGCCCATCAGCCGCCACCTGCTCCAGCAGCCGCGCAGAGCTCGCACTCCTCCGCTTCATCTGCTTCTGGATAAGCTCCGGCGGTAAGGCGAGCACCTCCGCCGACGATCTCCGGCGGCGTGCGTCTTCGGGATCTTCCTCCTCCAGGTCGGCGTTCATCTTTTCGATCCCCTTCCTGTTCAGCTTCTCAAACGTCTCCAGCTCACTCTTCGAGTAGGCTGCGGGGTCCTGCGTCACCGACACGATGCTCGGCATGTAACCCAAGCGCTGCATCGTGTCCCACGTCACGTTCTCGACGAGAATCACGTCGTCCGTGGGCATGGGCGGCGCGCCGTGGAGCCACTTCGCAAACTGGCCCTTCGCGAAGTCGTCGCCAAGAGTCAGGTTACAAAATTGCTTCGATAACCCCGCCGCCTTTTTCGACTCGGTGCCAGACCTGGCGTCCTCACACTTGGCCTCCAGGTCCCGCATCGCCAACACGGACGAGGAGCTTATCTGTCTCGTGATCGCGAAGCACTCCTTGCCGACGAACGCGAAGAGACTCTTCATTGCACGAGCCTTGTCCTGCAGCAGATCCTCGTAGCGGAGCACGTGCACCATATCGGGGCAGGCGTCGGCGATCTTCAGAGCACTCTCTTGGAGCCCCACCCACTTGGTGGCAATCGCGTGGTAGTGGCAATCACCGACAGGAGTGTTCATGAACGACATGGCGACGTCGCGCGGGTCGCGAACCAGGTAAATGTAACGAAGGCGATCCTTTCCGTAGAACTTCAGCAGCGTATCGTGGTACCTCGACATCCCCATGGACTTACACAACCATGTTCTCTTGAAATTGGCTCTCGCATGGGTGTCGTAGACCTCGTTGAATATGACCATGAGGATCTCCATCCCAGACAAGGCATCCGTATCCGCCTCCCGCTCCACCGAGCGGAAGACCTGGTCCCGGTCGAAGGTGAGGAGGCGACCCTTTCTGTCGGTCCATGGCACCTGGTTTCGTTCGACGAAAGTCAGCACATGATCGACGAGGACCTTCCTGTTGGTCGCTCGGCCCAGGTCGCCGAACTTGTCGAGGATGGGCACGAAGTTGTCAAAGATGTGCGGCGGGTGCGGGCCCGCGATGTCCTCGCGCTCGTCCATCATCGTCCGCAGCCAATTCGATCCAGACCTCTGCGACCCGATCATGAAGAACACCCTCTCTGTGGACCTCTCCGGCTCGCCCTCGCCATCCTCGACCAAAACCCCATCAAAACCCTGCGGCTCCGCGTCCTCGAGGAGGAGGAGGAGGAGAAGGAGGAGTAGGAGGAGGAGGAGGAGGAGGAGGAAGGAGGAGGAGGAGGAGGAGGAGGGGGAGGAGGGGGAGGAGGAGGGGGGAGGAGGGCTCCGCGTCCTCGCTGCGCGGGCCCGAGAGCGGGGCGCCGCGGAGGGCCTCGAGGATGAGCCCGCGGTTGCGGAACACCTCGAAGGCGGCGAAGAGGCAGATGACGATGCCCCCCGCCGTCTGGACTGCCTTCTCTAGGGGGCCACATGCGAACCCCACCCCTACCCCAGACAATTTCGGAGGGGGAGGGTGGGCTTCACTTCGCTCGGGAGCTCCCGAACGAAGTGAACCCCACCCTCCCCCTGAGAAATCGTGAGGGGTAGGGGTAGGGTTCGCATGCGGCCCCCTGTTCTCGTCGACGTAGATCCCCAACCACTGGCCCAGAGGCGTGGACAAGACCGTCACCGGAACGAACAGCTTCAAGAGGTTGCGGGAGCCGTGCTTGCGAATGTTGGCCTGGCGCAGCAACAGCGGCTGGGCTGCGAACAGGCCGATTGCCTGGATGAACACCGCGTGCTTGAAGTCCGCCTCCCAGCCGCACAGCCTCGCCACCTGCCACACGAACAGGTACACAATGGCCATGCCAAAGCCGGTGACGGCGACGCCGACGTTCCCGAGGAAGGTTGCCAGCGCGTACACGAACACGTCGGCAGCGCCAGCGGCCATCGTGGCCCTCCGTCGGGTCAGACTGACCTGGGCGGCTGGGTGGCCACGTCAGATACGATGTGAGTCGGCACGGCGTAGGCCAAACGCTTGAGCTCCCGAAGGAAGCATGGCTTGAGCCAAAATCACAAACGTACTGAAATTTCGGCCAGCGCCCGTATGCAAGTTGGACAGCCCGAGGAAATGCTAGCGGCGAGAGGGCGTTCTGATCAAGGTCGACGCATCAACCAAGACAGGCACTGGACAGGGCTGAAGCGTTAAAGAAAGCCTGGTGGGCGTTTGTCTCTTCTGCTTCTCGTCCTCCTCGCCCTCCTCCCCATGCTCGTTCATCCTCTCCTCACTCCTGCTCCCTCCCCCATTCTGCTGATCCACCTCCTCCTCCCCCTACTCCTCCTGTTTCTCGACGTCCTCCGCCTGCTCCTCCGCCTCCTCCTCCTCCTCCCCCTCCTCATCCTCCTCCTCCTCCCCTTCTTCCTCCTCCTTCTCCTCCGCCTCCTCCCTCTTTTCTTTTACACCTCCGCGCCTCCTCCTCCTCTTCCTCCTCCTCATCCTCAGTTTCATCCTCCTCCTCCTCCTCCTCCTCCTCCTCCTCCTCCTCCTCATCATCATCATCATCATCATCAGCATCATCATCATCATCAGCGTCATCGCTCCTCGCTCCCTCCGTCCTTCCCCCTATCCCTCCTCCTCCTCCACCTCCTTCTCACCCTTCCTTCTATCTCTCTCTCGTCCTCCTCCCTTGGGTCTTTGGGTCCTTGGCGCGCCACGTCGTGCTGATGCAACACGTGGTACCACAAGAAAGGGTTGACAAAACGATCGGCACTTAAGAGGCTCTCTCACGCAGAAGCTACAAGGACTCCCCAAACTAGACTCTGGAGATGGGGCCGTCCCCGCTTTCAGAAGGCTCGGAAGTTGCTGGCATCCTTGCTCCGGAGCCCCCATACATTACGGGCGCGGCCGCAAGAAACCCTCGCAAGAAACCCAACCCTGAAAACCCGCGCGCGCAGTGCACCGGAGGGGAAACCATGGAGCACTCTGAACGCAGCAGCTCCTTCAACGGCCGCGGGAAGTCGCCGCGCAGTGCGCGGAGCGCAGAAGCCCAGGATGCGCGCCCCCACTTGCGAGGCGGGGATTTATCCATATGCACCGCCTGGGAACCGACGTCCTGGTGCCCCAGCGGGGATATGTTCTGGCCCCCGGGGGCCCGAATATGTCCATATCCACCGCCTGCCGAGGCTCCGCAAAACTGACCCTCCAGGCGGTGGTCGTGTAGAAACTCCCGCCTGGGACCACTGCATTGTACACGCCTCGGGCAGAACCGTGCACAAATCCTTGGCGCCGAGCACCCCACACAGCCTGCACGGCATCCGACCCCCCCTCTCCACACCGGAGCCGGGGCCACACGCGCGGGCCCAGGCAGGCCAGTGCACGGCCGCGACCTTCCACGCCCGACGCAGGCGGGCCTCTCGCTCCTCACTGAGCTCCTCCTCCTCCTCCTTCCCCTCCTCCTCCTCCTCCTCCTCCTCCTCCTCCTCCCTCCTCCTCCTCCTCCTCCTCTCCTCCTCCTCCTCCTCGTCCTCCTCCTCCTCCTCCTCCTCCTCCTCCTCGTCCTCCTCTCCTCCTCCTCCTCTTCCTCCTCATCCTCCTCCTCCTCCTCCTCCTCCGATGGCCAACCACGGGCTCCACGAGCGGCACCGGCCTCTCCCGCGCGCTGCCGCCGGGCGGGTCTCTCGCAGGCGTGCCCGCGCGCGCCCGCGGTGGGCTGCCTGCCGACGACGCTGCACTGGCTGCCGCAGGGCCGCAAAGCAGCGCGACGGGAGGCTGTGGCGGTCGAGGACTTGGACGTCTGAAGGTGGAGGAGGAGGAGGAGGAGGAGGAGGAGGAGGAGGAGGAGGAGGGAGGAGGGAGGAGGGAGGAGGAGGAGGAGGAGGAGGAGGAGGAGGAGGAGGAGGGAGGAGGAGGAGGAGGAGGAGGAGGAGGAGGAGGAGGGAGAGGAGGAGGAGGAGGAGGAGGAGGAGGAGGGAGGAGGAGGTCGATGTCTCCCCCCCCCTGTGCCAGCCCCCCCCCCCCCTGGCGTGGCCCCTCAGCGGTGCTGCCGCGCGGCCTCGCCGCCCGGCTGCCGGCTGTGCCGCAGTGCTTGCACGTCTGAAGGTCTGAGCCTCTTGGCCCTGAACCTGTCAGCAGCCCCGAACATCATCCTGGCCAGGGCACCCCCCGATCCAGACGAAGGAGGGGGGCCCGACCACGGAAAACAACGTCTTGCGCGTTGGGTTCGTCCAGGAAGCCTTGGGGCATTGAGTGCACTCGGGATCCTACGTTGGCCAAACGATCTGCCTCGCGGTTGCCTCTCTGAGCCCACTGGGCGCATCCTTGAGCACTTCCCTTAGCCCAGAACTAGTTTTCTCCACTGGAACTCGGAGTTTTCTTCACTAAGACTTGCGCAGGGACATCTCGCGACTTCGCGAAAATCGGTTTCCCCAATTCTGAATGCGCAACATTGTCTGTGGCTTAGTGGAGCCCCTTCTCCCAGGTGCCCACCCCCATCTTGCAATCGCGCGCCGCAGTGACGGGCTCCACCCAGATTATCAGTGAGCCTGAGAAGAGCAAAGGCCTTTGAGCAGACGGGCTACTGGACGGGGTGGGCAAGGAACCATGGCGGGGCCCGTTGGGCCCCCCGCGGCAGCCCACATGGACCACCGCACAGTCGGCGCTTTCAAGCGCAGCGTCGCAGAATTGCAAAGCAGAGCCGTCGATGGCAACATTGCCACTAATGCGGAGGGAGGTCACGCCAAGGTTGAGACGCTTCCAGCAGTGGCGGTGCTCTGAAAGCCAGACTGGGGCTTGAGCAACGGGCGGTGCTCAGGTCGCACGTCGAAGCCTCCTCGAAATCGCCGATCGCTTCTGCCGGGTGTTGCTAGAAGTACCCCTGGCCCAAGGTGCCCCCAGCTTTCAGCAACACTTTGGAGCCACTGGGGCCCTCTGGGCCTCGTGAGGGATGCTCTGGAGGCCGTCTGGGCCACCCCGAGAATCCTGGGGGCACCTTGGGCCAGGGGTACTTCTAGCAACACCCGATTCTGGATGGTCCAACTCCCTCCTAGTCGCCCAAGCCGCTGGGCGCAAGATAGCAAAATGTCTGGGGCCTTCCATTTCTCTGCGCAACTTGTACTTCGGACCGTCGCCCGCCGGTCCGTGCACGAGGTGCACTGGGCCAGGCAGCTTCCTTTAGGTCGGGCCTGTCCCCCTACAGGCAGATTTGGAGCCAAAGTTTTCTTTTGTTTTGCAAAAAAACGCTTTCAACAGATTCCCAACATGTTTAAGCAGAATCAAAGACATTGTCCCCTGATTATTTCCTCGACGATTTGTCGCTATTCCTCCTGTAGAGGGACAGGGCCGACTCAAAGCTTCCTGCAACAAGCTCCGAGAGGAAGGCCGCCGCGGCCCGCGGATCTCGCGATGCGCGGGCGGCCGAGGACGTCAGTCGCGGGCACCGGGGCCGGCGGTCCGAGCCGGGGCGCGCCCATGTGCGAGCAGAGGCCCTTCGGGCCTCGGAGCGCGGAGGTATCTCGAAGCTGTCAGGACCAAGGCGCGGAGGGCACGCATCTCCAAGGATCCGATGATGGGCGTGTTTTCCACCACCACCACCATAAGTTGGATGGGGGGTCCTCCTCCTCCTCCTCCTCCTCCTCCTCCTCCTCCTCCTCCCCGTCCTCCTCCTCCTCCTCCTCCTCCTCCTCCTCCTCCTCCTCGTCCTCGTCTTCCCCCCTTCCAACTTATGAGGGTGGTGGTGCGCAACCAGCTCATCAATCCGGGCACGCAGATCAGGCCCCGGGGCTCCGTCCAGACCCAGACCCCCGACGTCATGATTTTTTCATGACGTCGACCCCCCGAGTCCCGACCCATTCCCCGGGACCGGTTTTTCGTCCTGAGTTGTTTTTTGACGGTCCCGAGGGCCGGTAAGGGCTCCCAAATGCCAAAAATCATGAAAAACCTCCCGTCGTGATTTTTTCATAACTCGAGGGGGTCTGGGGACGGTGCGACAGCGGGGGCCCCAGCACGAGCCCCCGCAGGATCGAGCGCACAGCCCCGCCGGGGGCCCCGGCGTGCTTCCAGCCCCGGACAGGGCGCTGCCGCGCGCGCGCCGCACGGGCGTCGGCGGGGAGCCCCCGGGGCAGCCACCCCTCCCGCCAAGCTCGCGCTCGAGGCTGGACGGAGGGAGGGAGAGGAGAGCGGCCTGGTGCCAGGTCGGGCACGTCACCCCACAGGCGAATTTTGGACGAAACTTTACAAGAATCCAGGAACCAAAAAAAACCCAACGTAGTCAAACATTGTATAACATCGTCCCGGGACGATTACTATTGGTTATATGATTACCATCGTTAGTACTCGTATTATTCATAATCTTATTAATGCTACTAAAATTGTTACTACTACTACTACTACTATGTTTCAAGCTTCTCCCTGCATAGGGACGCGCCTGACGTAAGCCTGGCGGCGGGGTGGGCCGAGGACGGGGCCAACGTGCAGGACAAACCCGTTGTTTTAGCGCCGGTGGGAAATTGTGCAACAGTACTTCGAGCGATGCCAGCACGCAACTGCCCGAGCCTGCGGTGAGGCCGTGGACCCTAGCTCCGCGCACTCCTGCCAGCAATCCTCCCACCAGGATAATCCTTTTGGCTGCCGCGCGCGGGGCTGAGGCTTGCGAATTATGCCTGCGTGAACTTCGGCTATACGACCGCCCCCTTCGGCGACGGCCGCCTTTACTTCCATCGGCCCCCGCATCATTTCCACTATTACACTGGCGCATCGATCTGCGAAGTCTTCAGGAAGTACAAGGGCAGACAGTCCCGAGATGACCGCCGAGTAAACGAAGCAGAGAAAGAGCGCCCGCTTCAGCCTGCGCGGAAACGGCTGGTGCAACGAGCGCCCGAGGGAGAGCCGGCCTGCACGCGCTGCTTAAATTATGTTAACCAGATCTGTGCGCAGCACGCCGTCAAACGGCATGATGGGCCCCAAGAGCCGAGCATCTCTGCCGACGGTGCCGTTGACGAGAGACGGCGCGCACAGCTGCTTGACGCGTGTACAAGACCCCTGCCCCGTGATGTGCACGATGTGCGCTGCATTGTGCTTGCTAGGGTGATGCCATGTCTTCAATTTGTGATTGTAGTAGACCGGTCGAATGAGTCAGCTGTGCTGCCATATGCTGAGCTGCTCGGTGATGAGGGCGCATGTGAATGCGCGATATGTCGTCGGCGAACATGCCTGCCCCGATGCCGATGTTTTTGTGTTATCATGCTGCGACCTGCGAGCAGTTGGAGCTGAAATCACCCCGCCGAAGCTTTTCGCACCAATTCTCGATCCCTGGAGAGACAACGTCCACTCAATCTGCTGCTGCCAGAGAGTGCCCCATGGAGGGGCCACGGTCAGCCCGAAAGTCCTCTTCCCCGTTTATGGCGTTCACGTGTACCGTTGCGTTCTCGATAGCTGCGCGCAGGTAGTTCTGCTGGTTGGGGTGCGCAGTGCTCTCGCGCAGAGCGCGCAGGCACTCCCTGTCCGTGCAGGCGAGGGCGTTCGATCCGTCAAGCTTCGTGAGCGCGTGCGATGCTCTTGCGTCTCTACATCTCCATGCTGCTGGTGACAAAGCTAGTGCGCATCCCTCGCGACGCCGGCCTCGGAGCCCCCCGTGTGCGTAATCATCAGGTACTGGCAGTTTCGTGCGATTGAGAAGCTGCCCATAGAAGCTCATCCCGAATGCGCAGTACCAGCGCAATGTGTGCAATCCTTGGATGCCGTGCGCGCCGCTGAAAAAAAAAAAAAAAAAAAAAAAAAAAAAAAAAAAAAACTGTTTTTTAACGTATAAAAAAACGCACGTGAGCGCACAGGTGTTCGCGGGCATGAACTCAACCATTCTAATGAAGATGGGGAGTGGGGAGGTCGTTGTGCCTGCGAGAAAACATGCAAGGTATAAAGCAATTCGCGCCGTCGTCTTTCGAATATAATTCCCGGTCCATGGCCATCAGCAATGCTTCGGAGGCCCCCCCCACCCCCCACCACCACGCTGGGAACACTCTTCGCTTCGGAGCGCGCCTGGGGTACTATATCTGTCCGAGGCGGTCGGTCTGGGCCATCTCCACTGCTAGCCCTGGCGCAACTAGCTTGGGAAGACATCGGAAGTCTGCTGCCGTCTCTGTCAAATTTATGGGCGTGGCTCCATGTCTACCATCTTCAGCTTTATGTGCTAATCCTTTCGTGGCCTCGCCGATAGTCATATTCTGGCTGGCCCCGAAAATGAATCGCTTCTTTGGCCCTCTGCCTGTCTGTGCCTGATAATGATGTCTTCAGGCTGTGGACCTGCGATCAGTCACGCTTCTCCCATGCCCGTTCGGATTCTTTCGTCGTCTGTATTATCCTCTCGAGTGCGCGGCGTCGCCGCGCTGCTCGTAGTTCTCGCGCGACGGTTGCAGGGCGAGCGCATGCTACGTCAGACTCGGCCTTCGCAACAAGTTGTTGAAAATCCATTCTCACTTGCATACCGCGTTGCCCTGCTGGGTCCCGTGCTGGGTCGTTCTCGGAGTAAGGCACGCTGCTTGATGAGTGCAACCCGCTCAGTGCGCATGTGCTCGCACTGCACCGACGGGCGCTCGTCCGGCGGGAAGATGTTGACCAAACTTTCGTGGATACTCTCGCGTGGCAGGTCCCATCCCGCTTGTACATCCCCCTGCTCCCGAATACCTCTCCAAGTACTCTCGGGGATCTCCTCTGCGTGCTTCTCTAATTCCTCCAAGTAACTGATTCGAAGGCGTCCGTGAATATATGCTCACATGAGGGTGCCTCGATTGACACGCGCGTGATGTGATCGGTTGTGCCCAAGCTTCACATGTGACTAGCTCCATATGAAGGGAAGGTGATCCTGCGGTAGCGTTGTGACTCGTCGCTGCAGTCTGCGGCCAAAGTGCTGACGTGCCCGCATGGCCGTGATTCTCTCCAAGCAGGCCGTCGGCAAAATATAGTGATCGATATTGCTGCTCGAGGCGCCGTTAAAATAGGTTGGCCCAGTGTCCCAGAAGCTGCCACCCACAGACAAGTGACTTCCATCAAGTGCGTCTCGAATGTTTTGCGCTATGGCCGTCTCCATGCCTGGATGCCTCAGGCCAGCGCTATGATCTGCATGATTCATTGTTCGCCCAGTCGGGTCCCTGCGGATGCCGAAAGAACAATTGAGGTCTCCGCCCATGATGATGATGATGATGATGATGATGATGAAACATTGGTGTCCCTGTTTGTCAACTGTCTCTGAATACAATGTCATGCATTTGTCTACGGCCTCTTTCAACACGGGGGGGGGGCGGTCCTTTTTCGCGGCAAGTAAATAGGAACAAACGAAGCCGTGCTCCAATCCTGAACTTTGTCATAGCGATGCGCCCTGCGATGCCTCCGGATCTGGGCGGGAAATGCGTCTGCTGCAACGTGCCCTTTCATATTTGCGTTGTACAGCACTGCCAAACCACATGAACGATTCGCCCATCTAGAATTCCGAAAACCAAACTGCACGCATGTGTGGTTGGGGAGGGTGGTCTGGAGCACGTCCTCATCCTTCAAAGAAGCTCTCCCTGTGCCACTAAGCAGCAGTAGTCAACTGTCGGCACGAGCGTCGAGATCTCTTCCAATCGAGCGTAACCTGCCCATTCAACATTGTGAGCAACAGCTCTGGGAACCATCACTAGAAGAATTCTTGCGGATGGAGGAAGGAAGGTGTAGGAACGGCAGGCCAGCCTAGGCCTACCGCCCCGCATGTTAGCGACCTCCACCCATGGATGTACGGTGTGAGAGGTGTGGTGGGAGCTCCTGCTGTTCTGAAAGCCACGGCAGCTCCTGGAGCAGGAGGGGGGAGAGAGAGGAGGAAGAGGAGGAGGAGGAGGAAGAGGAGGAGGAGGAGGAGGAGGAGGAGAAGGAGAAGGGCCAAGCCATCACGGTCAGCGCAGCTCTCGGCCCCGATCCGCCTTCAGCGGGCGGGCTGAAACCGCACCATGCAGCGCTAAAGAAGGAAAAGGATCAAACGGAGGAAGAGGAAGGAGGAGAGATGGGAACGACGAACCGTGGACTCAAATACTGACAATGACAAGAGGGGAAGGCGGAAGAGGAGGAGGAGGAGGACGAAGAGGAGGAGAAGGAGAAGGCCCGTGTGGAAAGAGGAGAAAGTGCAGGAGGGAGGAGGAGGAGAGGAGGAGGAGGAGGAGGAGGAGGGGGAGGAGGAGGAGGGGAGGAGGAGGAGGAGGAGGAGGAGGAAAAGGAGGAGGAGGAGGTGGTGTGTGCATGGAGGAGGAGGAGGAAGAGGAGGAGGTGGAGGAGGACGAGGTGGAATCCTCCACGTTCAACCAGGGCCGCGCGTCAAAGGTCCGCGCGAAATCGGTGTCGAACCTCTCCGGCCGCTGCCAGGGGTCCTTCCAGAGGCCCTTCTTCACGGCCCACTTGTGCAGTTTCTTCCTCTCCTGGCGAGCGGCATGGAAGCTCCCAGCGGCAGGACCACCGCGGTTTGAACTCGGCACTCCTTCTCTGGCCCTCCCTGGGTGGAGGGCCAGAGTGCTCCCTCCTCCCCTCCTCCTCCTCCTCCTCCTCCTCCTCCTCCTCCTCCTCCTCCTCCTCCTCTTCTTCCGGCCCTCCCTGGGTGGAGAGGAGGGGGGGCGGCGGCAGGGCCGCGCCGCCGCGGCTGGATCCGCCGCAAGGCCCCGGCCAGAGCGCGCCCCAGGACGGGGCCAGGGGCCCCCCCTTCGAGGCACCTCGCGGCCAGCGCCGCGCGGAGTGCGACTGCTAGGGGAACGAACAATGACATGAACATACACACTCGGAGGTCTGCGCGGATTTCTCGGATCGGCGCTGGACCCCACTCCCTGGCGCGCAAAGCGCGCCAGGGGCCGCGCCAGAAGCGCCGCCAGGGGGGGCCCAGCGCCGATCCGAGAAATCTGCCGCGGACCTCCGAGTTTGCATGTGTATGCTCGTTCCCCTAACTGCGCCCATCTCCTCGCGGCCTCGCGCCCGCGCCATGGAGGAGAGGGAGGGGGAGGAGAAGAAGGAGGAGGAGGAGGAGGAGGAAGAGGAGGAGGAGGAGGAGAAAGAGGAGGAGGAGGGGGAGGAGGAGGAGGAAGAGGAGGAGGAGCAGGAGGAGGAGGAGGAGGAGGAGGAGGAGGGGAGGAGGAGTGAGAAGGAAGAGGAGGAGGAGGAGGAGGAGGAGGAGGAGAAGGCGAGGAAAGGAGGAGGAGGAGGAGGAGGAGGAGGAGGAGAGGGAGGAGGGAGGAGGAGGAGGAGGAGGAGGAGGAGGAGGAGGAGGAGGAGGAGGAGGAGGAGGAGGAGGAGGAGGAGGAGGAGGAGAGGAGGAGGAGGAGGAAGAGGAGGAGGAGGAGGAGGAGGAGGAGGAGGAGGAGGAGGAGGAGGAGGAGGAGGGAGGAGGAGGAGGAGGAGGAGGAGGAGGAGGAGGAGGAGGAGGAGGTGGAGGAGAGGGAGCTTCCCCTGCCCACGCCGCAGGGCGCAGCGTGCGGTCATCTTCCCGCCCTCGCCGGCGCGCGGTGCGCCGTGAAGGCAGGCGGCGGCGCGACAACACTGGTGGGGCAGAACACTGGTGGGGCCCGCGCTTGAGCTCGACTCCTTCCTGGAAGCCGGATCGGTCCGCGCGGCCCGGGGACAGAAACAGCGTCGAAGAACCCGCCCTGATCTGCCACGGGGGATGGGGAGGTGAAAGAAGAAGAATAAGAGAACCTTGGCTGAAGGCCCCCTGCACGGAATTGTACTGCGAGTGGAAATAAGTGCGCGCAGTTGCATCTGGAGGCGGGAAGAGGGGGGGAAGGATGGAGGAGGGAAGAGGGAGAAATGGAAAAGAGGGAAAGAAGAAGGAGGATGAGGTGCATATGGAGACAGGAGGAACATCAGGAGGAAGGAAGAGGAGGAGGAGGAGGAGGAGGAGGAGGAGGAGGAGGAGAAGG
>CAUYUJ010001654.1:17500-98551 GCA_963575745.1 Prorocentrum cordatum
GGTCCTGGGAAGGAGGACGCTGAAAATCCACCGACACCGATCCTGGCCAGACCGACCTGGGCCCTGGACCAGCAAATATCATAGCCGTAGCGAAACAATGATGGCGTGCCCTGGCGTCCCACGTCGTGAAACGAAGAAAAAATGCAATGGGAATTCACGGCTGGAACTCCCGAGCCAATCTTTGATGCTGCATCTTGAAAAGACCTCGTCTGTCCAATCGCTCCAACAATCCGTGTCACACACGTATCGAATCCGTGTCGAACGCGTGTCGAATCCGAGCCGGACTCATGTCGCATTCGCGTCAAACCCACGTCGGAGTACAGTAAGAGGCTGCCAACCACAGGACAGGAGAGGTCCAAAAGATGCAAAGCCGAACCGTTCTGCGGGAGCCCTCGGGCCAGATCGGTCCGCGAGGGCCTCGAGGGGCTCGGGGCCCGAATCTGGCCCAATGCGCCACGGGGGACCTTGGGGATGGAGAGGAGCGCAGGAGGGAAGGAACGCGGGGGGAGGAGGAGGAGGAGGAGGAGGAGGAGGAGGAGGAGGAGGAGGAGGAGGAGGAGGAGGAGGAGGAGGAGGAGGAGGGAGGGAGGGAGGGAGGGAGGGAGGGAGGGAGGGAGGAGGAGCGAACGTAACCTTGAAGGAAGGTTCGTCCGCGCTTAGCCGAGCCGCGGCGCGCCCGCCCCTCCGCTCAGGTCAGCCGGGAGCTGGAGGGCGCGGCGAGCGGCGGCGAAGGCAGTGTACTGGTTGTGGTAGGAGATCGGGAGGGGGTGGTCCTTGGTGACGTGGCACGCCCGCGTCGCGACGGCGAGGCGCGTGGCGGAGTTCGGGATGCCGTTCTCGCCGTCGAACGGGTGCGACAGCTCGGGGAGCGCCATGCGCGTGAGGAGGTCGGCGCTCAGCTGGCCGCGAGGCAGGCTCAGCTGGTGCCACATGCGTTCGCACGTCATGTAGTGCTGAATGTTGTCCTTGGCGAGCGGGTGATTGCACCCGAAGTGGCAAGGGCGCTTGTCCTGGATGACATGCATGCGGTAGCTGGTGGTCCATGCGCCCACGAGGGCCTTCACTGTGGCCCACATCCGTGCAGGCGGTTGCGTAGCCAGGTAGGTGCGCAGGCGTTTCCAACGAGCAGGAAGGTCATCGGGAACCCGATGGAGACGAAGAAGATCAGGCGGCTCGCCTTCGTCATCTGGAGGGTCTTCGTCGCCGTCGGGGGAGTCGGCGTCACTGATGTCGGTGTCGGGCAGCTGGTACGGGAGAAAGTTGGCGACCCAACGGCGGCGGGCACAATGTTGGGCGGCTTCATGCTGATGTAGTGAAGTCAGGCTGCTCGGTTCATCTGAGCGGGTCCGAGTTCTTGAGAGACGGTGTTCGAGGAGGATTCTGCCAGTACCGCTGTTGTCCCATGCCTGCTGACACATGTCGGCGGCGATCTGTCGTCGGCGAGCGGAGGTGGCATAAAGCGGGCGAAAGGTCTCGGATCCGAGGAGCTCGTACAGGTACTCCGTGCACCACTGCATCCAGTCTAGGCGGTTGTCAATCGTGTGGTCATTGAGCAGGATGTCGGGAAGCCAGTGGGCGGCCCATGCGCGAGCTCGGTCGGCAAGACGTTCTTGAACGATTTCGGCATTTCGGCGAGGCCCGCTGAGCGGCTCTCTCGTGAGCGGCTTCGCAGGGTCAAGGGACGGGAACCAGGACAGGAGACGCCGCTTTATGGTGTCAGCCATCGTGTCGGTGTAGAGCTGCTCGTTGAGGGACGTCATATAGGCCTTCTGCGGCGTGATCTGTGTGGTTCGGCGGCGATGCGGATCTTGTTGCTGCTGTCGGAGGGCCTGCCTTCCAGCACGAGCGGCTCGCTTGTGGATGCCAATCATAGCGGCTCGGGCGCGAGGAAGGGGGCCAGCTGTGCGGGTCAGCCTCTTTAAGTGGGAGCCCTTGCAGTCGGGGAAGAAGGTGGAGTTGATGATGTGCTCGAGCCGTTGGGCGATGGAAGACTTGATGGACCAGCACTCGCTGCGCCAGTGGCCGCGCTGCACTGTGACGAGGGGGAGCTGCTCGTACGCGGTGTCGCAGAGCGCGTTGAATGCGCCGCGCCAATCTGCCACCGTGGAGGTGGCTGTGCGCCACATGGTGGCCGCCAGATAGTTCTCGATGCCAATGGGGACCTCAGCCTTGGTCCAGAGAGACATCGCGAGGATGTCGGACTTCGCGAAGCTGGACGGGGCAACGCGCAGCAACTTGTGGAACGCCTGCAGCTCCTTCTGGAGGATGCCCGCCGAGGGTTCGGATAGCTGGCCTACGTATCCAAGGACCGTGACGGCAGCGACGTTGTACAGTTTGATGCTCTGCTGGATAGGGGCGTGTGACGCGGCGAGCTTCTCGATGCGGTCCCACCACTTGACAGCAGGGCCTCGCCATTGGTCGTCATGAGTGGCGCCAGGGCCGATGAAGAAGCCGAGGCATCTGGCGCTGGACTCAGCCTTGAAGGCGGCCCAGGGAGCGTGGGCGGTAGCAAGTACTTGGCGTATCTCCGCAATGTTGTCCTGAGTGGGCAGCGTCCAGGTCGGGGCCACGATGCATTTCTTGGCCTGGAGGCACAGGCCCGCGAGAGTCTCCGCCGCGATGATGTGCGGCGCGAGCTTGCTGATGTCCGCTAGCCTCGCGAGGATGATGCCGAGGTCGTCAGCACATGCGCTAACCAGACCGCGCTCGATGGCTGAGAGCTCGCTGGTGAGGGCTCTGATGACTGGGTCAAAGACGAGTGCCCAGATCGCACCGCTTAACGGACAGCCCTGAGCAACTCCTGACGCTGCGATCAAGAGGGGGCGGCGTGCACCGCCCAGGTCCAGGTAGGATACAGGCCAGTGGTAGCAAGCCTGAAGCAGGTGAAGCATGTGACCATGCATGCCCCACCGCTGGAGAACATTCCACATCCAGTGGTGGCCGGGGCTGGGGAAGGCGGCCGCGATGTCCATGCTGGCGAAGACGGGCTTGTCAGTAGCTGCATTAGGTGAAAGACTATGACGTCGAGCAGCGGCATCCACCACGACGACGTTGCGCAAAAACTGGCGGCCATTGACGAATCCCTGCTGCTCGGGAGACGTCTCGGTTGCGAGGGCGTGAAGCTGTCGATTGGCGGCGGACGCCATCAGCTTCACATCCGAGTTCTTCATTGAGAGCGGGCGTAGGCACTCTGGAGCGCGGGTGCACTCAGCATTGTCGCAGGGCTCGTCGCCCTTCGGAAGCATGGCCATGAGGGAGTAGTTGAGGTCGTGAGGCGGTGCGCGTCTGGTGGCGATGTCACGGCAGAAGTCGGCGAGGATGTCGAAGCTGTCGGGAGTACGCAACCATGCTTTGTAAGGAAGTGTGTCGGGTCCTGGTGCGGAGTCGCCAGCCAGGCGATCAGCCTTCTCGAGAGCTTGGGCGTCAGGTAGGTCGAGGTGGGTGAGTGCGCGTCTGGGGAAGATCGAGTCGAGGTAGGTTGGAGATGGCGTCGTCAGAAACATGCTTTGCAGCAGAGACGGGGGCCCAATGGCGCATGATGGCCTGGTGCATCGTCGCGGGGTCGGTGACGATGTTGGTGACGCCGCCCGCGATGATCTTGACGCCCGCCAGGACGAGCCGCTTGGAGAATGGCTTCCAGAGCTCGCCACGGGGGCCTTCACGTTTGGCTCGCTGGCGCCACTTCTGACCGAGCTGGACATTGTTGGCGGCGAAAGCGGCTCGCGAGCGTGCTGCAGAGAGGGCCTTGCGCTCGTCACTGAGGCTCGCGTGCGTGGCGTCGGTGGTCGAGGAGAAGTCGTGCATGTCGTTGATGCTGGCGGTGCGACCGTCAATCTTCAGGTGCAGTTTGCCGATGTCGGTGTTGTCGATCAGCGTATGGGCGAGGGGGGTGTTCTGGTACCATACAGCTCTGGCGATGCTGCGTAGAGTCATGGCCCTGGTCTCCTTTCTGACGGTCCCACTTTGTGATGATAGCTCGGCGGCTGGGATCTTGAGAAGCGTGTCGCGGGCTCTGGCAGCGGCAACTCTCATGGCTGCCTTCAAGGCTCTCCAGCGCGCAGTGGGAGTGAGAGGGGACATGTCGACCGCGGCGAGCACTCTGGCGATGTGGTGCTTGTAGTGGTCGGTGTCGAAGATGTACGCGGGGATGCCGCGCTCGGTGACCTTCTTGGGCTTGCGGAGACGGATGCGCAAGTGCATGATCTTATGGTCGCTGACGGGGCCCTTGGGGTTCTCGAGGGGGGCGTCGTCGGCGATGAAGACAGTTTCCATGAAAGGCATGAGGTGGCTAGGCAGGTTGATGAAGCAGCGGTCAATAGTAGACTCATTCTTGTTAGCCTCCGATCTATGCGTCGTCGAGGGAGTCACAATCTCGATGACGTCGCGGAACAGGTTGCGCCAGAAGACTGGTTGGTACTGATAACGCTGTGATGCTGTGGTGTCTGAGTCGACAGGCGCGTTGTTCGAACGTGGCGGGAACTCGGAGACGTTGAAGTCGCCGACGATGACAAGAAGCCGCTGCTGAGGGACTTCGTCAGCATGATGGCGAAGAGCGTGCCAATGGTCACGTAAGAGAAACCGATCTGCTGGAGTCAAGCCGAAGTTGTGAATGTTGAGGACGGTGACTTCGTGCTGGAGGCTGGCATCCGCGGTCCGAAGCCACGCGGCACGGCCAGGCATGACGACCTCAAACCTGAGCTGAGGCCGTTCGTCTGGAGGAAGTAGAAGCTCTGCCTTGTCGTAGGGGACGAGGAAGCGCATGCCGCCCGCGCAAGTCACGGGCGCGCCGTTGACCATCACGGGCGAGTGGAAAGCTTTGTACCGATGCTGGGTAGAGTTCGCCAGCAGCTTTAGGTCATCCAGAGTTCCATGAGTCCCTTGCACTGCGATAAGAGCTCGTTGGCGAAAGTATGGTAAAAGTTGCTGTCGTTTGTCGGCGCGACGTAGAGCGGACTGTCCGAGAAGCGCTTGCGAATTCCAGAATGCGATGTTCAGGCCCTCCTGCGAGGGCTTCAGGAGCCATGGGCTCCACCGAAGGCTAAAGCCACTGTGCGGCAGAAAGGGGGTCTGCGAAGTTGCTGATGAACTCGGCGGCGATCTGCTTCTGGTCGTCTTCGGACATTCCATGCTTGTTGGCGGCCTGTGACCACTGGAGCTTAGTAGGAACATCAGCATTGCTGCCAACAATAAGGCGAACAAAAGCTTCACCGCGGCACGATATGTAGCCCAGGGTTCTGTGTGTGCGCGCATCGAGGTCTGGCTTGAAGTTCTGTATGATCTTGGCGAGGCGCTTGATCTGGACCTCCGTGCGGACGGCCTTCGGGCTCTTGTCGGCAGAAACATATAGAGGAACGTATTTGTCATTACCAAAATCGAGAGTGAATGTGCGCCAATCCTGTCCATTACGCAGAGCATTATGAAGACGTTGTGCCCGAGGTTCCGCAACCACTGTGCCCCCGCTGACCTGAAACGAATGGCGCTTGGCGGGGCCGACCGTGTTGAATATAACCATGTTCTTCTTGATGTTGGCGGCCTGGAACCATGGGGTGAGAGCTTTTTCCAGATGTTGCTGACTGAACTCCTGCGGACTGCTGCATCAGAAGGTGGTGATGTCGGGGTCGCGGTCCCAGCTGCCCAGGCCGTCCAGGTTGAGGGCGGGAGCGCGTGCTTCTGCTGCTGTGATGATGGATTCGAGTTTGGCAACGGCGGCCTTGAGCTCGGAGTTCTGCTCTTCCAGGGCATTGGTGCGGAGCTTGACTGCGGTGATGTCTCGTTCTGTAGCTTCGTGGCGTCTGCTGAGGTCGGATGTGATCTGCGTGAGTGAGGCGAGGAACTCTGAGCTGGCCTTTGCTGTGACTGCCTTGGCTGTGGCCTCGAACTTTTCGGTGGCGTCTTTGATCTGGGCGGCCATGGTCTCCTCAAGCTGCTTTCGAACATGTGCTGGGAGGTCGTGAACTGCGAGTTTGGATGCGCTGTCATGCCATGGGTCTTGTTGTCGCTTGACTGGGTCAGTGGCTCCGTCTCTGGGGGTCGATGCAGCGCTGGCCAAGCAGTCGACGGGGGGACCCATTCTGCCGACGTCCGCGAACTGAGGCCCGCGCCAGCCTCTGGTGGCAATCCACCGATGTGCGCGTGGAGGAGACTGCAGGCGAATGCAGCACCAGATATGAAGCTCGACCTGCTGGGCAGCAGGAAGGCGAGGATATGAAAGCAAGTCCTTAGCTGTCCCTGGACCAAGGGTCTCCGTGCTCTGCCACGGGGCGAAAACATCTTGAGCCAAAATGGCTACGGAGGAGGGAGGAGGAGGAGGAGGAGGAGGAGGAGGAGGAGGAGGGAGGGGGAGGAGGAGGAGGCAGGGAGGAGGAGGAGGAGGAGGAGGAGGAGGAGGAGGAGGAGGAGTTTCCACAACGCCCGACGTCGGGGCCCCTGCTCCTCGGAGTCGTTCCCCGGACCCGTGGCCTGCGGGCGGGCTCCCGGCCGCGGCGGCAGGGCCTCCCCGCAGGCACGGACAAAGAAGCACGTCGGAGCCCACCCGGCCCCGTGCTCCCGATTGGTAGTCCCCAAACGTGGTGGTGACAACACCTGGCGGTGAGTCTCGGGCGATTTGGTGTCACCACCCGGTTTGGGGACTCGTGCGGTTTTCCGAGGATGTCACGAACACTGGTGGGTCCAGGAGTCGCAAAACCCGGTGGTGACCCCGTGTCCCCAAACCCAGCGGTGACCTTTTCTGGGATTCCAGGTCGCCACCTGGTATCTCACCACCCGGTTTGGGGGTTCCCAATCCCGAACAGCACACCTCAAGGGGCCCGGGGACACACAGATGAATACACACAAACAAAAGGAGCCCCCATATGCTTCCATACGTCTGGGGTGTTCGCCTTCTCCCCCCACTTCCCGTAGTTTCCCATATGCTCTGGGGATCGACGATTGGTTGTGTCTGTGTTTTTTCCCTCCTGAACATCGGAAGACGCAAACATGCGAACCGTGTGGGCAGACAGCCGGACGTTTGCCGCACAGCATGCGCTGCAGATGGCATGGCTCCAGGAGCGCGGGCTTTCCGAAGTCGATGGCCTCCAAACGCGGTTCTCGCAAAAAACTTCGAGGAAATCCGCGCTCGTCCGCCGACCGCCGGGCAGACTGATTCTGCTGCACCGGCAATGATGTATGATTGGATTCAGTGGAGGCCAGTCCACATGAAAGCTCCCACAAGAAATCCAACCCTGAGCCCCCAGGACGTCCGTTGATTTTTGGTGTGGGAAAGTCACGCTTCCCATAGACAAACCGTTAAAACCCAAAGGAAACCAAAGGCACCCTGGAGGCGAGCAGGGTGTTTCTTGGCATGGATCTCCACTGTATGATTGGATACGATAATCAACCAGAAAACAGACGAGCACCGTGTAATTACGGCATGTAGCCGCCCAATCGCCTTCCTCGACGCTTGTGGGGGCGCGTCCCCGCAGCAGGCCAAGACAGTCTGATCCAATGTGCCCAATGAGTTGTGATGGCACGCAGGGGGAGCGTGCTAGGACAATGCGCATGATCGTCACCGATGATCTCTCCAACGTGAAGGGGGGTCGTCCGCGGCCCCGGAGACCCCCTCCATGTGGCGGACTTCGGAGACCCTGAACCCCAAACATGTTTTCATCTCTTGAGGGTGCATGTTTTACTTCCGCCACCTTCCGCCGCCCTCCCGCCGGCGGAGGCGGCCTCGCTTTGCTTCCGCCGACTTTCTGCCGACCTTCCGCCGCCTTCCGCTGCGGAAGAGATGGCAATTCCCTCGAGCCTCGAAGGCAGGGCCCCTCTTTGCAACGCCCCATGCGGGGGGGGGGCGGTCGTCCCCGGAGGCCCCTCCCCGCACTGGAGAACTCCAGCTGGACCTTGTCCTGGGTGCTCTCCGAGCTGCTCTGGCGATGCCAGCAGAAGCCTGGACGGCCGCCGTGCGGCGCAATCGACCACGGAGCTGCACAGCTGCCCATGTGCTTCGCTACCTGGCTCGGAACCCTCCCCCTGGAAGTCCCCAGAGATCCTCCCGAGAAGTCCCCACAGGTCCCCGAATGCCTCTGGAGGATACTTTTACAGTCGCCACGCCACTTCGATCTTCGAGGCTCGATCCTCCTCTAGCTCGATCTTGCTCACGATGCTCGACCCTCGTCGTCCTCGCCCCCCGCTCCTCGAAACTCGACCTCGCCCCCCCCCTCCCCCTCCTTCTCCTCCTCCTCCTCCTCCTGCTCCTCCTCCTCCTCCTCCTCCTCCATTCCTTCTCCTTATAACTTCTCCCTGTCGCACCCCGAGGCCAGATCTTAGGGCGGGCCGGGTGTTTCGCCTACGATTTCCTCATCATGTATGATACTGAAGCTTAAACATTAGCCACAGCTTCACATATGGAGGGCGGGTGGTTTTCAAAATGTGGCTTTCACCTTAGCGCCGCGCACATTTGTTTCAAGCATGCACAAGACATCCACGGATTGAGGGCGACCCGCTTTCAAAATGTGGCTCTCGCCTTAGCGCCGCGTGCACTTGCTTTAAACATTTACAAGAGCTTCACGGATTGAGGGAGGTTCCTTTTCAAAATCTGGCTCTCGCCTTAACGCCGCGCCGTACATGCGTTCTTAAAATATGCAAGAGGTTCACGGATTGAGGGCGGTTCCTTTTCAAAATGTGGCTGACGCCTTAGCTACGCGCACAGAGTTTCATGGATCCCCATGATCAACTTACCAGAAGGGGTGTTTTGGAAGGATTCAAGATTATGAGGGCGCAACAATTACGTTGATTCGCGACGTTGAAATTCAAGGAATGGCGGTCTGGCACGATTTTGGGTCGTCAAGTCGCAACAATCAGGTTTATCGTGGCGTGAGGATCCCGAGAACAATTTTTTGGCATGCTTCAGGGTCTTCAAACGGTTGGGCTCCAACGAGGCAGTTCCCTCTCTGAAAATGAGCCGCTGCAGGGGCTTATGAAGAGAGAGCTTGGAGGGAGGGTCTATTCCAATATCGTTGATGACTCCTGGTTTTACACTGGTCCTCCTCCTCCTCCTCCTCCTCTTCCTGCGATCCTCGACTCTCCTCGATCCCTCCTTGCCTCGGCTCAATGCTCGCCGATGCCAAGCCTGGGGCTGCACTGGCCACAGGGCCGGCGCTGGCCCGCGATGCGCCGCCTGCGCACCCACCCCCCTCGGGGGCACGTAAAGGTGGGGTAGGGGCTGGAGGTGGGGTTGGGAGGAAAATCGCTCTGAACGGCCCATGGAAGACGGAAACATGAGCATCCAGCTGGGCTCGCTCCCCAGCCCCACCTTTGGATAGCCCCCCATCTGCGAAGCCCCGACCCCCGCCCCCCACCCACAGAGGTCCGGTGCAGGTGATGGTTCGCGCGGTAGAGCAAGTTGGCCCAGTTCGTGCGCGTCGCGGCCTTCCGGTCCTCCTCCTCCTCCTCCTCCTCCTCCTCCTCCTCCTCCTCCTCGTAGTGCTCGTCCTCCTCATGCTCGCCCTTCTCATCCGCCTCGTCCTCGTCCGCCTCACTCTCGTCCTCCACCCCTTCCTTGTGAATAAATCCTCCATGTCGCACCCGCAGACTTGTCGGTAAAGCGGGCCAGGCGTTTCGCCTGAGACGTCTTCACCGTTCATGATCGTGACGCTCGAAATTTGCAACAGGTTCACGAATGGAGAGCGTGTCGTTCTCAAAAATGTGGCTCTCACCTGAGTGCTGCGCAGATTCGACTTAAACAGTTCGCAGCGGTGTTCCAAGGTTAAAAAGCAAGTCCTGTCCAAACTTTGGGTCTCGGCTCAACGCCGCGAACATTCGTCTTACAAGTTCGCAACAGTTTGACGGATGGAGGGAGGTTCCTTTTCAAAACGTGACTCTCGTCTCAGCGCAGCGCACACTCGTCTGAAACATTCACAAGAGTTTGACGGATGGAGGGCGGGCAGCTTTCCAAATGTGATTTTCGACTTAGTGCCGCGCACAATCGTCTTAAAAGTTTGCAACCGTTTGATGGATGGATGGCGGGCCGTTTTCAAAATGCGGTTCTCGCCTCAGCGCCGCGCACATTCGTCTTAAAGGCTTGCAGCAGTTTCATGGATTCGGCCCCAGGAACGGTGTTCTGGCACGACTCGGGAATGTCAGGACGCAACAGTCAAGATGATTCGCGGTTTGGTTTCAGTCGCATTGATTCGCGGCGTTGAAGTCCCAGGAGTAGTGTTTTAGCACGACCGAGGATCCTCATACAGCTGTCTTCTGATGTGCCCATTCCCACAATGCGAAGAAATTATTGCACGTACGAGGGAGCTTGGAGGGAGGCTTTGTGGCGGCATCGTCGACACGTCTCGGGTTTGCTTCCCCCCCCCCCCCCCGCAACGAAGCCCCAAACCCCAGGAGCCGTACACGCTGGAATGTCCAACCGGCAAGAGCCGCACCTCCACTCCATGGAAGCAACAACCCGGAAAGGAATTACAAAGACAGCACAACAATGGACAGCAGCAGCAAAAGCAGGGAGAGGGAAACAAGCGGCAGGGGGGAAAGAGAAAGAGGCGAGAGCAGCACGGAGAGAGGCAGGAAAGCGAGCGAGAGAGAGGATGCAGCAGAGCAGGAAGGAAGGAGAGCACGACACGTCTCGGGTTTGCACTGGTCGTCGCCCTCCTCCTCCCAGGCGTCCTCCCCCCGCCTCATCCCTCGAAGACCAGGGCCGAGGATCTGTGGCCGCCTTCCCTCCTCAAGGGGGCGGCCTCCTGGAACCCGCGGCGACCTCCTCCTCCTCCTCCTCCTCCTCCTCCTCCTCCTTCCTCTCCTCCTCCCTATCCTCCTCCTCCCTCTCCTCCTCCTTCTCCTCCTCCTCCTCCTCCTCCTCCCCCTCCTCCTCCTCCTCCTCCCGCAAAACCCCGAGGAGGGTTCTGCGCGGGGGCCTGGTAACAATGATGATGATAGGTCACCTTTATACTCCCGCACGGCGAAGCAGGTCTTGGTAGCTTCAGCCGTTAAACACTTGAGCCAAAGGCAACAGGGTTATTATTCCTCCCCAGTCACCTGAACGCTTGCACGTTAACACCCCCCCTCGGACGCCAGTCCGTACTGGCTGACGGGGAGGTGTCTGTAAACGCAAAGACAAGTTAAACTAAGCAACATGCTGCACGCAAATCGTTATAATGCCGAATTCGAAAGATCTCGTGACAACGTTTACGAGCACCACGTTTCTCAGACATGCAACATGAGCTCAAGTAAACGTTCTTGCGGTTGCAAGTTTAAACGTAGCATCCAATGCTTACATGGCAGGCTAACATTTATATGATTTTGATCGCTTTCGCTTTTTATTCGCCAATACCTGCGGTAACTACAAAAGATGCACATGCGCACAGATTCAGCTCAAAA
This sequence comes from Prorocentrum cordatum, assembly GCA_963575745.1. Lineage (NCBI taxonomy): Eukaryota > Dinophyceae > Prorocentrales > Prorocentraceae > Prorocentrum > Prorocentrum cordatum. The sequence goes on from CAUYUJ010001654.1 coordinate 28,859, forward strand.
AGCCACTGCAACACGATTGTTAAGCCGAGCTGAGAGGGGAGATGAGGCAGAGCGTAAAAGAACAGCATGCCGGTCACTGGTCACCGTTTACGAGCGGCGCGGGCGCCTCACTGACGGGGTGCGTGCGCCCCTGGACCTCGGTAACCCACGAGGCCCCACACTAGCCGCTGTGTAGGACGACGCCCTGTTAAGGGCCTGCGTCGGGCTGTAATAGTCGGTGTCCAGGTACGCGTTAATCCGCTCCTCGTAATCGAGCCAGCACCCCTCGTCAAAGCTCTTGATGGACCCGTCAACAATGTTGTGGTAGGTGCCGATGGCCCTCCAGTAACTGGCGTGGGGGGCCTTCAACAAAGGTTTACCACCTGGATTGTTGCGGAGGTGCTCCTCGACCGCAGCGCCGGTAAACGGGTTCACAGTCCAGGTCGGATCGGTAAGCCAGTTGGGGAAGTCGTCGCACGGTAACCATCCAAACCAGCAGAGCTTCTCACGATGGTCGCTTTTACGCTCGGTGATATGATCAGCAGGCCAATTGTCACGGTAAAGTGCCCTCATGGACCCCTGATCGTTAAGAGCGACATCTAGGATGGTCTGGTGCCAGTAGACTGGAGGCCTGTTGATGCTGCCCTTTAACTCCTCGGCGCTCCTGACCTCGAGGTCCTCGATGAAGTAGTTGCGGTAATGCACCTGGAGCCCGCTCATGTAACGGCAATAGAGCTTGGCCAGGTCAGGCGTCGCAAACCGAATTACGGTAACCCCAGTCGAGATGTAACCGTGCGGCCCATAAGTGTCTTCCACCAGATGCTTAACAGAGACCACAGTGGGGTCGCCGTGGGGTAGCATCCCTGCCCACGTTAAGAGAAGGCCGTTAAGCTGCTTCTCGTTCATCTCCGGCACCTTGTTGACGTACACCTGCGTGTCTGGGCAGCTGTGAACGTCAAACCACGACGAGTGAAGATCGTCAACGTGGAGTGGGGGTACATATTCGTCGTCAAACAAAGACTGTACGTGCCCCACTGCGTCAACCCACTCGTCGTGCTTGGCCAACTCTTTCTCCGTCAACTGAGATCTCCAGCTGCTCGGGCCCTTCAACACGGAGTAGCCGATGAAACCGTAAGCATGCTGGCCGTAGATGTCAACGAACACTTCATCGTAGTCGTTAAGCTCCCGCCCCGTGTTGCCCTGAATAGACCGACCGCCAGGAGTCGTTAATCCCGCCTTCGCCACATGCCCGACGAAGTTGCCCTCAAACCTGCGCCAATTGTCGCGCGTCTTCATCGTTAATGCGACTACCTCCCTGGGGTTGGGTTCCGCCTTGTAGTTGACGTCGTGGTCCTCGCACCTGTCGTTCACCATGGGCATGTGGCTGTTGACGTGGTACAATGGGCGGTAAACAGCCCTGGCAATGTTCCGAGAGTATGCTGCAAGCTGGTCGTTCGTGCGGTTAACAGCTTGAGGCTGCGGCGGCGGGATGTGCTGGGCCGATAACTTCTTGGGCTCCGGAGGCGGGGGCTTCATGCCGCTAGCGCTGCTCGATGCACTTGACTCGCCAAGGCCCGGAGGAGGCGGCTTGGGCGCCCTCGCGTTCACAACAGGGGCAGGACTTTTTGGTGCTTCGTCACGTTGACTGCTCTGCGCACGATCTTCATCCATCTTCATGCCGATCTGCAGTAACTCTTCCAATTCCCGTTTACGCTCATGCATGGCCTTGGGTGCTTTCTTGTAAACAGGCTGCGGCGCCGTTGACTGAGGGATCTTATTCGGCGACGTGGACCGACCGTACCCTCCGGTCTTGGGTGTGGTGCCGGTAAAGCCCTGAGCCGGGGGCGCGCCCGAGGCCGCGGAAGCTCGGGCCAGAGGCTGGCTAGCCTCGGCTGCCGCGGTAACGGCAGTGGGTGGCGCCTTGGCGATTGCTGCCGTGGGGGGCAGCTCGGGTAACGGCGGAGGCACCTGCGGGATGATGGTAACCGAGGAACTGATTGGGTCATTCAAGAACCTCTGTAAACCTTCAAGTCTCTCGGTAACTCCCACCAACATGCGTAGTGCCGCATCCCGTTTGCCCTCGAAGTCCTGCAGGGGCGTGATGTTCTCGGCAAGGCGCCTGGCGGTGTTCAGGAGGTAACCAATGTTGTCGTTGATGCGCCTGTACTTGGTCGCGTTCTCCGCCGTGTTAACCCCCGAGTCACGATTCTGGATTTTCAGCTCCGTAATCGTCGCCATCAGAGCGTTAATCTCGTCTTGCGCCCTCTTGAGATTCTCGTTGACGTCGTCACTGGCCTGGATCAACGCATCGTTCTGCCGCGTTAAGTCCTCGATCCTCTTCGCCATGTCATCGGCGGCCCTTTGCACCTCGTCAACGTGTTTATCGTAGGCCCCGTGAAAGTTAATCGCCATGTTAGTGAGGGTCACGGTAAACGCGTGAGCAACGTGGACGATGTCGTCAACACGGCGGCTGAGGTTCTCACGCGTAACCGGCCCATTCCCAGGCGGGCTCTGGTCGACCATGGAGCCGTTGATGGTGAGGTTGACCTGAGGAGCCGCCATGCTTTCGTTCACGCCCAAGAGTAAGAGGTAATGGGTGGAGAAGGCTTTAATCGCTGCAGCTTGCTTGACAGAAATGAGCTGCGAATATCGACATTCGGTAGCTGGCGCAAGACCATGTCTACCTGTTAATGCACATTGATTCGTGTTTCGTAGGTGTGCGCTCATGCTCTCACGACTGACATACTTGGTTAATGCATCGGCTGTGTTCTCGTGTGTTCCTACTTTCACGATGCGAAGTACTCCCTCCTTTACCTTCTGCTGTAACCACAGTTGACACACTTCAATATGTCTCACTTTCCCCAAGCCTCGTCTGCTCGCAATGGCAATCGCAGCCGTGGCGTCACTCTTCAGGGTGATCTCAACATCCAAGTTAAAATCTCTCAGCACTGCCTGAAGTCCTAAACCAACTGATCCTCCTTTCACTAGTCCATAATACTCTGCTTCCCCCGACGATAATGCGATTACGCTTTGAGTCGTGCTCCAAGACGTTATAAGATGTTTACCCCACATCACTTCTCCTCCACTCGTAGACTTCCTGTTTCGTTTGCACCCTGCGTAGTCCGTGTCAGTCCAAATCGTTAATTCTCGGGGCTGTTCCTGATATTGGTACACATAGCTGCTTCTGCTGTGGTACTTTAAATACTTTCCTAGCTTGACCAGACCTTTCCAAGAACCCATCGTTGGCTTTGACATGGTTCTAGCAAGCTCCTTCACTGAATACTGCATGTCTGATCTGTCTTGGGCTAAATGATTTGCTCTGGCCGTCAACGCCTGATACCTCTTAGTCATGTTGGGCGAAAGTTCTACCTCATCTCCCTCTTCAACTGGAATGCGCTCACCTGGTACTTCAGTTCTCACTTTTACTCCCTCAAGCTCAAGCTCTTTCACAATTATCTCTGCATGCCTCTGATCCGCCTCATATCTTAATCCTTCCTCAGTCCATTCGACTATCCTGTTGAGAATCCTGATCGCCTTCATGTCCTCCCTTCCTGGTCCAAGTCGTCCTCTCACTTTTACCTCAAACTCCTCCTTTATTTTATTTTCAAACCAATCGAGATCACGGTCACCTCCTAATAGCGCGAAGTCATCCCCATGGACCGTCAACCATAAGGCTCGAATCTCATGTTTGAATACGCATGGTGACGCAACTCCACTCTTAAACCCAACCTCGATAGCAAAGTCCATGTAACAGTCTTCCCAGTTGCTTGCCGCGTCCCTTGTTCCGTACATTGACTTTAATAGTTTTCCGCACATGCCTGGTTCATGATCCTCGTCTGGTAGTCTGATAAATATATCTTTCTTTGCCGGCGCGTAAAAGTAAGCTCGTTTAATGTCAATGAATGCCAATTTTAATCATTTCTCGCGCTCGCCATTCATGAATCCAACTCCTTCGGTAACTGCCATTGAAAAGAAGCAGTTTCTGTGCCTCCAGTGGAGGTGTGGCAGCAAAAATATTTCTTTCCTTGGAATTGTATTTAACCTGCTGGGCCACTAGTCTTGACCTGTGGTCTGGGCTCAACTCATCTCCTTTGTTAATGTCTATCCACCTGGTTCCGATGGGTGCCTTCCCCGTAACTTGCCAGCATACTTCCTCTTTCACTTTTTCGTAAACTTTGTGTTTTCTGAACTGTTCCATTTCTTCTTGGCGTGCCTGTATAGTCAGTTTAGGGTCAAGTTCGTTTCCAGTAACATCGTCCCAGGCTTGGGTTATCTCTCCATTTTCCTTGTGAACAACGTTGATCATATTCATGGGGAGAGGGTTAACTGTGCCGATTCTTTCACATGCTGCACAGGTGCTGGGCGTCCTGAGCCAGCCCTCATGTTCACATGCACTGCGCTTCCACTTGTGTGGAGCAATCTCGCCAACGGCCTCATACGTAAAGGTGGTGGAAGTGTTAACTGGTCCCTTCTTGAACATTCTCCTTCTCTCTCTCCCTGTTATTTCGTTCACGGGCCTGTCCTCGATAACCTTTCCCGTGTCTATGTCAATGGTAAGTCTCCTAATGCATGAACTCCATTGTGGTCCATTTGGTCCTGGCAGCATTAGTCTTTGAGTTACATAATCCTTTCTCGCCCACGTTAACTGGTGTTTGTGCTTTCTATCTTCGTTCACAAATTCACATGCCCAGTTAGTCTCGCTTATCTGCATTTCACTTTGCTCCTCTTCGTCAACTTCCATGTTTGTTGCTTCTTCTTCTTTAAACGAACCTCCTTGGCGTCCATCAATCTTCATTTGTCGCACAAGCCCTCTCAGTATCGCTCGGCACAGTTTGTCTGGGTAAACTTCTGATCTGTGAGTTCTTCCACCACCAGTTAACTCCATGTGTCGATGTTGCCCTTTGCATCTCCAGCTTAACTCGCGACCTATGGCCGGACTGTGTGTCATGAACTTGGTCGGTTTCTTAATGAACATCTCTTCGCCTTTGACCATTTGCTTTAAGTCGTAACAGCACAAATCTCCATTGTAGACTTTAACATCTTTGTTCCTGAGCAACCGTTGCACGGTTGAAGTGCCCCAACTGCTCGCCCCCGCAGGGTGTTCAAATAGTGGGTATAAACCATTTCGCCGTTGAATTTCGCAAAGCTCCATTGCGAACGTCAAATGCTTGATCCCGTAATCCAATATTTGTTTTACTCGATCAGTACCTAATCTTTTAAAGTTGAACGTCTGAAGTCTGCTGAAAGCTGCGCACATGGGGCTCACCACCAGTAACAGGGCTGCTTTGGATTTGACGATCTTCTTCGCTTTCGCTCGCATAGCTGGCGCATTAAAGTCCCATGGGTTACCATGTTGATCCCGTGTTGTCAAGTCCATCGCTAACCCCGGTATCAGTCCCATTTTCTCTGCCATTCCTGTAACTCTCACCGGCGAATATGCCTCGGTCGCGTGCGCCTGAGTTTCATGTTGATTAGCTCCATAAAGCTTGGTGACTCTCCTCACTTCGTTTAATTGATGCACGACGTTCAATTCCCCGCTCGTCAACCATTCAACCAGCTCAGAGTCAAATCCCATCATGTTAAGCCCCGATATGATATCGTTCACCTCCGACATTGCTTCATCTTGTTCTGGATTGAGTTGACGATGTTGAGTTGCCTGTTGATCTTCTTCGTCGTGGTCGCCCTCTGCCTTTCGTTCGATTGGTTCACTTGGGGGGTCCTTCATTTCTTCATCTTCCACTTCAAACTCGGTCCATCCAGTCCAGTAACCGTAAAAGGGGTTTCCCATGGCCCATGTTTGATCATCTCCTTCTTCACCATACCAAGCGTCTTCGTGCTCATGTATTTCACCACTGTCAATCATGATGGCATGGGTAAATCTTCTGGGCTTAAGTTTGTCCCAATTTACAGGACATCCACCATTGGTGGGAAAGGCTAACTCTTTTCTTGGTCGCCGGTGTTGACATATAACCTTGTTCCCTTTCACTACCCACTCATCCTTTGCTTCCTCAATTTTAGCGCTCGGCGGAGGTTGCGCGTCGGTCCTCAGTCTTTTCGCTTGACTTTCTAATTCTTGATTTTGATTTCCCGGCGCACGGCTTTTACCTTCGAGTCTCAGTTGGGCGGATGCTAGCCTTGCCTGGATGTTTGGGCTCTCTTGTTTCTTTAACCACTCGATAACCCGAGTCCTGCAATCAGCGTTATGTGGCGTGTGCTCTTTGTCTCCTCTAATGAGACATTTACATCCGTAACATCCCGGCGTCGGTCCCATTTTGCAATATTCGTGCTTCTTTACAGCGATTCCTCGTGCAATAAGTGGCTTCGTCTCAGGTGCAGTTAACTCTTGCTCTGGTAGGTCCATGGGTACCATGATTCTAGACTGTCGTTCTATTCCTGCCGTACTGGGGTCAGGCTGCCAAGGTAACCCTTTCATCTCGGTGATCTCGACAATATTCCATCTTTCCGCCTCACTTCCTTTTCGCTTAAACTCGTGCGCTTTGATTGCCCCATTTGGTGTCCCAATAATCAACTCTTGACTCTTCTCGCTTATGCCCAAAAACACTCCACTTTCCCATCTCATCTCAAGTTTCTCGCGGCCCTTGTGTGCAGGCGTCTTTAAGTACATGACACATTCGCCAAATTCAGGAATTTGCATGTTAAACTTTCTTCCCCTGCACCTTTCATGGGCTGTCTTCCCATCTGTATCTATCGTGCATTTGTTAATCAGAGAAGACGCATAGCTCACCAGCCACGGTATTATCGGGTGACTCTCACCAAACTCAGTCCTATAATTGGCATCCAAAGCACTCTTTAACGTTCTGACTTGACCCTGCACCGTTCAAACAGCCCTCTCGATTTCACCGTTGGCCTTTGAGTCACCTACTGGACTGACTTCAACACCCATGTCAAGGTCACGCGACGCTTTGATTCTATTGGCCAGTGCCGTAATTGTTGCTTCTCCATCGCTTTTGAGAATAACCTTCTTGTATCCGGTAAAGCTGATCATATCACATCCCACCTTTATTGAGTATGAGTCCACTCCTTTTTTCATCAACACTCTGCTCCATGTTAATTTGGTCTCCCTGCAATGCATGACCAGAATTGGATTGCCATTACTGGCACTTTCACCGTCTTCCTTTTTTCCTTTAAGCCACATGTAGCCCATTGAAATCACTGGCACGTTTCCGCTCCCTTCTCTTTTGCGTTTACGATGATTGCGCCTGCGTGCTTTTCCTCTAACACAATGTGGGCACCAGCTTCTGCAAGGTAAATGCGTCGTGTTGTGCGTCTCGACTTCCTCCTTTGAGGGCCTCATGCCACAGTAAACTTTCTTCGGTAACTCTGCTTCATCGCTCGCAAATACATCTTCCACATCACTCAATTCACTCTCGTTGCCCCCACTCTCACTCCCTTCGTCTCCTTCGGTATTAAAGACGTTTAAGTGTTCGCTTGGTCTTACGGGTAATGGGGGGCTTAGTAGAACAGGTCCGCCCCCAGGGTTCCCGGCCGCGGAAAACCCTCAGCTGCGTTCACTTCACTTCTGGGATTAACAGCTTCCGCTGGTCCCCTCGGCACCGTAATGTTAAACTGAAACGTGCCGTTCTTCTCGTGGATAGTTGCGAATTTGCCTGTGGCCTTATTCATGATGTGGCTCAGGGACCTCCCGTTAAGATCCTTGTCAAACACAACTCTATTTCCAGCGTTTACCATTTCTCTGACGGATCCCAGCACTTTGTTGACTTCTGCTACCTGGATCGGCATACTGACTGCGTTCCCATGTTCATTTTTGCCCGTGATCACTCGTTGACCATAATTCTTTATCGTCGTCCCATTCGCTGCGCTGTAATGTCTTCCTTGCTTCGATGCATCCGTATGCTTAATGGGGAAGTAGGTGCCAACCTTGGGGGGTCCCACTGTGTTATACGCCCCAGAGTCCACGGTAACCGCGATTGTCTCATGCGTTGCACTCAGTGGTGGCACCGCGTTAATTTCTGGATCACAGTCCCGCATTTCAATTAGCCCAATTTCTCTGCATTTGTCTAGCCAACTTTTTTCCTGTTTTATGTTTTTACTTATCCTCAGGTCCCATTGACTCACATGATTACAATCTCCGTTACATTGATGCTCCTGGTAAATTCTTTTCATGCCCAACGCAGTCCTACGCGCCATTTTCTTTCTGGCATATAAGGGCAGATCCCATTGCCCGTTAACCTCCTCAGTTGCGAATGGGTTCAGTGGCACGTTCACTTCGTTCTTCAACTCAACGCTGAGAACATGTTGCGGTTGGCCGAACGAGGTAGTTTGTTCACTTTCAGCGTTCATTGTAGGTCTCTCCTGCTCAACTTCGTTGGCGGTCTTCTTGGGGCCCGGGCAGTTAATGGCGATGTGCCCTTTGGCACCGCACTTGTAACACTCACGCTCGCTATGGGGAGCGAATTCCCCTTGGCCTCCATAACTTCCACTCCACGAGCCACTTCCTTTACCACCTTGTTTACCGCCGATCTTACCTTTCACGTAGGATCCGTAGGTGGCCCGGTAACCTTTGCCTTTTCCGCCTTTGCCACCTTTACCTCCTTTGTTAAACTGTTTAGGTCTTGTGCAATGTCTGGCTAAATGGCCCACGCCTCCACAGTTGTAACATTTGGGGCCCGCGCCTTTACCTTTGCCTTTGTTTACGGCGTCAACTTCTTCATGGCCCCCACTGTCACTCTCATTGGCCCAGGACCCGTAACTCCACGATCCATCTTCTGGCCGCCAGTTTCCGTCCTCGTCAACCCATCCTGTTTGGTCCCAAACATTTTCGGACCCTTGACCCATCTCGTTGATGTTCCCAATATCCATCGCATCTTTATTTTTTGTGTATGAATCGAGTTTCTTCTTACGCGCCCAGTCTTCGCACTTGGAGTATAACTTCTGGAATGAGTCAATGTTAAGCGCGTCGGGCGTTCGCCAGCACGCCTGCTGCCATTCATCAAACCAATCGTTCGCATGCACCATTATTGCCCTGAGTGCGGTGACTTTAAAAGGAAGAGGCAGCGAGTAATCTTTACCGTACTTTTCAAGGTTTTCTGCCAATGCGCTCCACTCCTCAAGTCGGGTAACGGTGTCAGTAATCTTCTTGGGCGGCTCAGGGTTCATGGCGTGTGTCATCTTTGATGACAGAGTCGCTCCGGTAACGGCCGAGTACCATTTGTAGACCTTTTGCCAAGCCATGATTCCATCTCCATCCATAAGTCCCTTTAATTTTCCTCTCGTTTCTGCACCTTCGAGCTTCTCGTTGAGAATGTACCATAAGTCTTCCTCCATTTGAGTTTTGTCTCCCTCGGTGAACTCGTGCTCTCCTTTGTTGTCATCCTCTGCTTGTTTAGCTGCATTCGCCTTCAAGTATTCGTTCGCTGTTAATCGGCCGTTCATTATGCGTATGATGTCATCATCGTCCTCCTCTGGTACAACTCCGTCAAGCGTCTCCAACTTCTTGTTTAGCATCTTCAGCGCCGGTCTGTACCTCGGTTTTACTTGGGCCAATGCGTTTAAGAACTTGTCGCTCCAGTCTCTGAACTTTGCTCTTTCTCCACTAAAGTTCTTTAACGCTTGTAAGGCCTTATATTCGCTTATCGGTTTGCCGCTCCCGTGCTTGCTTCCACTTCCTCCTTTAATTGCCTCCGAAAGCTGACCAAATGTTTCGATCAACTTTTCTTGTACTTCGCTGTTGGTCCCCAACTCGGTAACTCTTTCCACCAGTCTGCGAGCATCCCTTTCAAGTGCAGCATTTCTTTTCGCAATCGCTAACAACATGCTGTTGGTATTATGAGCACTCTGTAACATTTGGAATGCCTCGGCGTTCGATACCTCCCTTCGGTCCTGTGTCACTCGCTCGTTGATGAACGTTGCGAGTCCGGAATGGTTCGCGAGTAACGCTGTCTGGACGTAACTGAAGTCTCCGCTCAGGTACGCTTGCTCACACAGGTCGTTGAATCGGTTGGGGTCCATGTTGACCCATGCGTCTCTGTCTGCCGGCACATTGATGTTGACCGGCGGGTCGCCCTGCCCAGGCCTAGCTGCAGCGGCCGCCGCCGCCGCCATGGCAACCGCGCTCCGCTACCATGCAAAACCCCGAGGAGGGTTCTGCACGGGAGCCTGGTAACAATGATGATGATAGGTCACCTTTATACTCCCGCACGGCGAAGCAGGTCTTGGTAGCTTCAGCCGTTAAACACTTGAGCCAAAGGCAACAGGGTTATTATTCCTCCCCAGTCACCTGAACGCTTGCATGTTAACACCTCCTCCTCCTCCTCCTCCTCCTCCTCCTCCTCCTCCTCCTCCTCCTCGGCAAGGCCCCGACCCCCCAGGCAGAGGCAGCCCCAGCTCGGGTCGACGCAACAGCTGGCCCCAACACGCTCGGGCGTCGCTTCATGGGAGGGGGGGAGAAGGGTGCACCTCTCGGGCCCGACCGGGCCCCCTCTCAGGCCCGAAAGGGCCCTCCAGGGCCCCAGAAGGGGGCCCCGCTGCTGCGGTCCTCGGTGCCCCTCCCCCCTCCACTCATCGCCCCCTCCCGCTTCCCAGACCCCCGACGTCATCATTGTTTCATGACGTCGACCCCCAGGGGTCTCGACCCATTTCCCGGGACCGGTTCCTTGGCGGTCCCGAAATATCCTGCAGGATCTTGCAGGATCCTTCGCGTTGACCCGGGTTTGGGCGCAGAATCTTGCAGGATCTGCAGGATTCTGATTCTGCAAGGCCTGACTGACCCGGGTCTGGATTGACCCGGGTCAGAAGATCCCCGACTCGAGCCCGCCCGGGACTGTGCGGGGGGGGGGGCGTTGGGCGTGGCGTAAGCCCAGACCCCTTCGAGTCACGAAAAAATCACGACGGAAGTTTTTCATATTTTTCGGCCTCGAGGGGCCCTCGCCGGGCCCCAGGACCGTCAAAAGACGATCCAGGATGAAGAACCGGTACTGGGGAATGGGTCGGACTTCCTGGGACCCCACAAATCACGACATCGGATCTCTGGGGGGGAGGGGGCGCCGCCTCCGGCGGCGCGCAGGGGTGCCTCGAGCCCGCCCGGGGCTGTGCGGGGGGGGGCGTTGGGCGTGGCGTAAAACCGGAGCCCTTCGAGTCAGAACAAGATCCGCCGCCCCCTTTTGATTTATCAAAGGGGTGCCTGGCGTTCCGAAAGATATCGCTTTTGGTTTTGGTTCTTTTTCCAAAAGAACTCCCCCTGGGGATTCGTCACGTTCCGCTGGGGTCCCGGGAAGGATCTCAAAACGCATCCGTCGTGCCTCTGTTTCCTCCAGTTGGCCCAAGATGGCGTCCAAGACGGCCAAGATGGCCCAGGATGGTCTCCAAGACGTCTCCAAGACGTCCCAAGATGGCCTCCAAGACGGCTAAGATGGCCCCAAGATGCCTCCAAGACAGCGCAAGGTGTACCCAAGACGGCCTCAGATAGCCTCAGGATGGCCTCAACATGGCCCAAGACGGCCCAAGAGGCCTTCAATACGGCCCAAACGGCCTCCAAGAGGTCCGCCAAGAAGGCCCGAGAGGGCAAGATCATTGATTATCGTTAGGTTTTTGAAGGATTTTGGAATTTGTCTCTTTTCGGCATTCCGACGGCATAAGACGGCCAAAGAGGCCCCCCAAATCGCCCCAAGATCGCCTACGAGGCTTCCAAGATGGCCCCAGACGGCCCATCAGGCCCCCAAGACGGCCCCAAGAGGGCCCCAAGTCAGACGCCTCCAAGACGCTCAAGATGGCCTCCAAGACGGCCAAGATGGCCTCCAAAATGCCTCCAAGACGGCCTAGCTGGCCTAAGATGGCCCCTAGATGCACCCAAGCCGGCCCCAAATGGCCTCAAGATGGCCTAAGACGGCCCAAATGGACCGCAAGAGGCGTCCAAGACGGCCCAGATTCCCTCCAAGATGGCCGAAGTTGGCTCGAAGCTGGCCCAAGACGGCCCAAGAGGCCTCCAAGAGGGCCTCCAGGAAGGCCCGAAAAGGCCAACATCATTAATTTTCAATAATATGTTTTCGATGGATTTTGACATTTGCTTCGTTTCGGCCTACCGACGGCCCGAGACGGCCCAAGAGCCCCCAAAGAGGCGTGCAAAATGGCCCCTGAACGGCCCAAGAGGCCCCCAAGACAGCCCCAAGAGGCCCCCAAAACGGCCCAGGAGGCCTTGAAGACGCCCAAGATGGCCTCCAAAACGGCCCTGGAGCATTCCAAGAGGGCCCCAAGTCGGCTCAGAGAGGCTCCCCAAACGGCTTCCGACGGCGTCGGACGGGCCAGGGGCCCACCAAGACGGCCGAAGATGGCTTTAAGATGGCCCAAGAGGCCTCCAAGAGGGCCTCCAGGAAGGCCCGAAAAGGCCAAAATCATTGATTTTCTATTTGTTTTCGATGGATTTTGACATGTGCTTCGTTTTGGCCTACCGACGGCCCGAGACGGCCCAAGAGCCCCCAAAGAGGCCTGCAAGATGGCCCCGGAACGGCCCAAGAGGCCCCCAAGACAGCCCCAAGAGGCCCCCCAAACTGCCCAGGAGGCCTTGAAGACGCCCAAGATGGCCTCCAAAACGGCCCTGGAGCATTCCAAGAGGGCCCCAAGTCGGCTCAGAGAGGCCCCCCAAACGGCTTCCGATGGCGTCGGACGGGCCAGGGGCCCACCAAGACGGCCGAAGATGGCTTTAAGATGGCCCAAGACGGCCCAAGAGGCCTCCAAGAGGGCCTCCAGGAAGGCCCGAAAAGGCCAAAATCATTGATGTCCCATGAATTATTTGAAGGATTGTGGCATTTGTTTCTTTTCCGCCTTCCGACGGCCCGAGACGGCCCAAGTGCCCCCAAAGACCGCCCAAGAGGCCCCCAAGACGGCCCCAAGAGGCCCCCAAGACGGCCGAAGAGACCTCCAAGACGCTCAAGGTGGCCTCCAACACGGCCCAAGAGCCCTCCAAGACGTCCTCGAAGAAGGCCCGAAAGGGTCACAATGGCCTCCAGGCGGCCAGGATGACCTTCAAGATGCCCACGTGTTCCCCGAAGGCTTTCCAAGCCGACTCGGGGAACACATGGTCCGATAACTTGGCAGGTCTGGCCTCAACGTTCGGCCACGGAGGCGCTTCCACAAAGGCAGGGGGCGGCGGTGATTCGCCGTAGGCGTCTTCGATCACGACGGGGGGGGGGTCGCTCGCTGCGTTCAGCCCCTGGTGGCCCGTGCCAGGCCGCGGGACCATCAAAAAACGACTCAGAATGAAATACCGGTCCCGGGGAATGGGTCGAGACCCATGGGGGCCGACGTCATGGACAAATAATGACGTCGGGGGTCTCGGAATCCATGGATCGGGGGAGGTGCCCTCTCCAAAATGCGGCCGGTGCCGCCTCGCTCGGCGGCGGACATCCGCGATTGCCAGTGGAAGCGGGGCCCGTCGCCAATCCACGCCCCCTTGATCCGTATTTGCGATCGCCTGACGGGTGGGAAGCGAGAAGGGGCGGGCCTCCTCAGAAGGCTCGGAAGCCTCCCTGGCCTGCGCAAGAACTTCTCAGAAGGCCGGGGCGTTTCTGAAGAGTCCCGCCGCCTTCTGAAAAGGCCTTTTCCTTCTCTTCCCCCCTCGCTCGCCGCCGACCAGTCGCCCGAGACGCCCTCGGAGAGCGCCCTGTTACAAAAACGTGCGGTGACCCCGGATCCCCACTGATTCAACACACAGCGTGGTCACCGCAGGGATTGCGCCCCCCCCCCCCCTGATATACAGCAGGAGCGCAACATGAAGAGCGAAAGGGCCGTTCTGAGCCCAAGGCGGTCCCTATTGTAAATACTGAGCACAATATCCCTCCCACCAAGCACTCGATGCAAGCACAAGATAAGAGAAATAAGATCAAGTATCTCCGTACTCAAAGCAGTCGCGAGTAGGCGCGTCCACCCCCCCGCCCAGCTTGTGAGCCACAGCAACCACGGGCGAGAGGGACCGATAATCCATTACCACCCTAAATATCACATCCTTGCCTGTCTGGTTTTGACAGAGGAAAAAAGAAACGATGCTAAAGAATGCGTAGCACATTCTGAAGCAAACCTCCAGCATATTCATGAATCTGCTTGTCGGCTCGACTGGCCAACAGCCGCCCGTACACCAAACAGCAAATCTCAAGATATAACATCAAAGCTTGAGTAACAAGTATCAATATATCAAATCAAATCTTCAGCAACAAGTATCAAGATAGCAAACCAAATCTTGGTGTCAACATCGCCCCTTCACTTGAGAGCGTGCACTCATCGTCTCTTCACCTGAGATGGTGCACACACAATCTCCTCAACCAGCCAACGTAAACACAAAGTTAGTAGCGAATATCATACCAACCTCTGCCACTACCCAACATCAACACAAAGTTGGTAGTGACAACTCATCGTACCTGAGCTGGCTTGATGCTGTAAGCTACGTAGGTCTAGATACTCGGATCAAGGTTGTAGTTCATGCTCTCGTCTGCGTCCAGCTTCAGACAACGGCCCAAGCACTTGGCGTGGTGCGTGTCCTTGATGTATACGTCTGCGAAGCTGCTGCCCTCGCACTTGCCACTCTTGATGCGCATCAGTCCCAATGTAGCCAGCCACTGCCTCAGGAGAGCACTTTCCCCCAGGTAGATCTGTCCATCCTCTGCGACCTCGTCGGAGCACGTCTCCACCTCAGGCTCAGCCTTCAGGCGTAGTGTAGCTGCCTTGAGTTTTGCCTGCTTAACGGGCGCCTTCGCCCTGAAAAGATTGTCGATGCCTGCGCTGCCCACCCCCATCGGTGCCGCGCCAATGCCCTCGTCGTCACTCTGCTTAGGCTGCGCCATGTAGATAAACATGGTGATTCTCGCGATGATAGAGACTAGCGTCAAGACCGCAGGAGACATCGAGAGACAAACCCCAGGCACTGCGAATGCACAGCGCCGAAGCAGAACTGCAACTTGGCCAAGTATCTGGCTGGTTCGCTGCGCGCCACTCCTGCCCATCGGGTAATTGTCCGTCGCATCGTCCATGTAGAATGCTTCGACATGCTCGGTCTCGTCAGAATTGTCGCCCTTGTCGTCGTTTTTTGATATTGAAAAAACTCGCCCACGTAGCTGTACGCCTCCACTGGCCAGGAAGATATCTCATCGTTCCCATCGGTATCGTCGTACAGCTCCGGCTTGACGTACTTAGCCATCTTCGTGCTCAGGTAGTCGACCTCCTTGTTGGCTGCCGCCTTCTCTGGTCCAACTAGCTTCCGCCAGCGCATTGCTGGCGCTCTGTCACCAGGCCAGCGAGTCCACAGGTTAGATTTCGCAATCTTCCTCGCGTAGCCTTTTGGAAGTATTTTCGTCAAACAGTCCGCTAGCAACTGCGTGACCTTGTCCAAATCAGCGTATCCACCGAATCTGCACAGGAGTATGCCTCCGCTAATAGAGTAGACCGCACCACTCATTGAATCTGCGAAGACTGTCACCCAATGCAATGTACCTTGTACTTGTCGCCGTGGTCCTCATTGGTCTTCTCGTCCCCTATCATGATTAAGTGCATTCCCGTCCTGTAGGCCATTCGCCTTCGGAGCCCCCAGCGCCGATGCCAATCGGGATGCCTCGAACGCCTCTTCGAAGCAAACCATTCGCGCAGCCCACTGCAATTGCCCAACCACCATTCGCAGTCCTCGATGCCCTGCAGGGGCAAGTGCACTGCCGGGTGCTTTGCTGCGCCCCCTGGAGACCCGTGCAGTCTGCATAGACTTCACAGAGGACTCCATGGCAACGTTGATGCTGCCGTCCTTGTCTGGCTGATAGGTCCGGCCACAGAACGTCACCTTGTCCTCTTTCTCGCGTGCTTGACCTCGCCAAAGTCAATCCCCGTCTGAAGGTACTTCGTGATCTTGGCGCCCTCAGGGTCGCCTGCTCGATGCCTATGAGGAAGTCGTCCACGTGTAAGCACGCAATCCCGATGATCGCGTTCTCCCTGTTCTCCCAATGGTCGCGGGCTCGATGCCCAGCCCTTTCCATCCAAGCTTCACGAGCGTCTCGCGCAGCGACGCGTACCGAGCTCTCGCCGCATCGTTGGTCCCGTAGATGCTCTTGTTAAGCTTCAGAAGGCAGCCTGCCTTAACACCTGGGATCGTGCACTTCCCAAGGTTCGTCGGGATCCGAAAGTAGAGCTCGCGTATGATCGCCTGGCCTTGTAGAAAGGCTCTCTTCACATCTGCAACGACTAGGTCCAAGTTGAGGCTCGATGCGATGCGGCGCAGAAGCAGCGTCATCTGTGCTGAGACTGCAGGAGTCTCGACGTAGCTTGTCGACGAACTCCCCCCCGTCGCCCCGTCCACATATTGTTGCCTCCGGCTCAACGGTCGCAGGGTCCTTGTCTTGTCCGCCCAGACCACCTTGGAGCTCAGGATCTTGTCTGGGCCCATCCTCACCCGCTGCTCCTGATATGCGGGTTGCTGCATCGCGCTTGACCCAGGTATTCCCATCCTTCACCACTGCGCCCTGCATCTTCGCCCTCTAGAGCTTGTCGTCGCCCGGCGTCCTCAGGTTGTTTTCCTGATGCCTGTTAGCCCGTGTCGGCGGGGTGCACATCCGCTCGGCCACGAATGCTTCAACCAGGAGTGGTGCCTCCGCCAGCTGCTTGACTGGCCCCCTCTGCCCTTTCGCACGCTTGATGCCTATGGGCACATCGTCCAGCAGGAACTCCCTAAGCGTCACGGGATGTTTTCCTGGCGATTGCTGCCCTGATGCTGCTCCGGCTGTCATGTACTCGATGTTGTCGTCTCTTGCTCATATTCCGTTGCTGTTGTCGGCGCTGCCGCCGTCTCCTCTGCCTTCTTGCGTTATTCCATATGCCTCTGGGTACTGGCAGGCACTCGGAGCTGAGCTCGGCCGTCGTGAGCATCGTCCTTCTTGGTCTGCTTGAGCTTCAGGTCCTTTTTGACCATATGCCTCTTACCACCGCATTTCACCTCCTTGGGCTGCTCCGGCTCCTCCATGATCTCGTCAGTGTTGCCGCCGCTTGGAGGTCCAGGCTGTGAGGCTGCAGGTCGTTGGTCACCTCCCGGTCCATCTTCAGTTCCTTCGTCCTTCATCGATGTAATCTCCTCGACGACCGCGATCGGTTGCTGTGCCACCACATCGTCGATGATCTGAGGGTTAGCTAGCCAGTCCACCCTCGAGATGTCCCGAACCAGGTCGCGTGTGTCCAGACTGAACAGCCGCCTCCTATCGATCTGAAACCCTGGTGCCAGTTCGGGTAGTAGAAGTGCATCCAGCTGCATCAGGTCGGTCTTGCCCTTGCTGCTGGATGCCACTGCTCCCAGAATGGCGTCCCAGGCTTGGTGTGCTCGACGTAGTCGCGCACGAAAATATTCCTCTGATTGGTCTGGATCAGCTGGTACTGCTTCGTACTCATCGTCCAGCCTCTGCCGCATCGGCATCACGTCATTGTCGTGAACCACATCCGATCGTCTCCTTCTGCTGTCTGACTGCTTCGGATGACCCGCGCCGCCTTGAGCCGGTGCTGCCCCTGGTGTGTCTGGTTGCCCTTGCACTGGCTTCTGCTTTGGAGCTTCTGGCTGCCCAGGTAGCTGCCGATGATCTTCTGGCTGCCGATCTGGGGGCTGCTGATCTTGATGTTGGTCTGGCCGTTGATCAGGTGGTCGATCGGGCTGCTGAGCACCTCGTGCTGAATTATATTGTTACCCTGGAAGGTTAATAAAGCCCCTCCCCGAGAAGCTCGCGATCGTGCTTGCCCGCCGTATGAGAACATATCGGTGAACTGCATGGTCGTCGTCTCGTGCTCAGTCGCTTTTCGCAATAGACTTGGCGAGCTCAGAATCGGAGTCCGATTGTCAATCAACCAGTAGCCATGCTCGCCCTTGCCCAGGCAGGTCCACGCCGTCGAGCACGCAAGTTTCTCTTTGCACTGTCCGATCGCCAGGACATCAGTAGATAACCTTGCTGGAAGGGCCCTGGCTGGGGCCTTGTCCTTGCCAGCGCTGCCCGCCTCCACGCAGATGAGTTAGCTGCCTTGGCAGGGGACTCAGAGCACATCTGCTGAAGGCGCAGTCGATTCCAGAACGACGTCCTTTCAGCTACCTTAGAAACTACTGCTGGGTCGCTGCCGGGATTCGCCCAACTCGCAGGTAGTCGAAGTTGGTTGCGCGCGTTGGCCATGCCTCGCACTGCAGCTGCAACTGAATGCTGACCACGAATTTTCTCCAGTATTGAAGACACTCGTCGCCATCGCCATCAGGTAGCGCATCTTCCTCTCGATCTTGCCCATCTGCCAGTGAGTTCCTGGCGCAGCGTTGTTGATCACTAGGCCTAGGTCGTTGCACGGTGTCTCGAACTCGCCCATGAAGGTAGAGTCCTGGTCCTGCTCAACCACAGTAGGTTGTCCAGCCGAAGTCAGCCTCCAAGCTCGCAAGCCTTCTTGGCCAACTCTGCCGTCGGTCTTGATCCAGGACACGCGTAGACATCCACTGTAAAGCCCGATGCACTATCCACGATCACAAACACCACGTGCAGATTCTTGCCCATGTCAGGCATGACCACGAAATCCATGCCAATGGCCTCGTTGAAGTCTCTAGCCTTGGGGCTGAGCTGCTGCGGGTCTTGCTGCCGTCCAGGGCTGCTCCTCGCACGCTGTGCATCTGAAGGGCCGAACTGCCTGCGCCGCTCGTCGACTAGCTCCACCGTGCTGTAAAATTTCGTACCAACGACTCCTTGTAGGGTCCAAGTGAATGGCCTTCGTGCATCTTCTTGATAGCTGCTCGCATAAGTGGTGGCACCGCCGCCCATTCCGCCATCTCGATGTATCGCCGTGCTTGCTGGAGATCGTCGCTGCGCACGCGTGCGCGGGTGCCTCCGCCTCTGCTGAATTGGCCTATATCTCGTCAATCCCGATGTCATCGAAGTTGTTGGCGTACCTGACGCGCCCGCCATGCTGCTTCTCGAGGTCCAGCTGATTCTCGATGCTGTCCACTTGCCAAGGCTGGATGCAGTTCCTTTCGACACGTTGATCACGCTTGTGTGCTCGTGCGCGCTGTCGCACCTGATGCCGTTGAGTTCGGCGCCTAGCACGACGGCTGCAGTCAGGAACCGCGTCGGCTTCTTGACGGGATCGCCCATGAAGTCCACCAGGTTGCTGCCCTCGGCGCACTGGTGCGTCATCGCGGCCACAAGCTCTGAACCCAGCTACGGCATGAGCTTCCACGCCTTGGATGAACGCGGGTTCCCTGGTCAAACGCGCGCCCCCTTCGACGCTTGCAGTCGGGCCAGATCTGCTTGGCGAGCCGCAGGTGCTTCATGCCAATTGCTAACATCAGCGTCTTCGTCTTCTGCGGCAACATATGCGGCGCGTTCGTGGACGGGTCGCACGGAAAACCCGCGACTGACATGTAGGGGTCGCCCTCGTCTAGCTGCTTCTGCACTCTCCGCTGTGACATGATGTCCAGTGGGTCGCCCCATATCAGGATGCCCCTAGGTCTCGCAGTAGAGCGCCGCCGCTGCTGAGGTTCCGATGCGGCCGCCAAGCCACCAGCATAGAGCTTGCATATGATAGACCGCTTCTTCTCTAGGTCCGCCTTTAGCGTCTCCGCGACCTGCTGGCGCTGGCCAAGCCTGTCCTGCAACCCCTTCTCCCGCGTCTCGATCTGCTTCCTCCGCTTTCGTCGTAGGATGTCCTTGTCTACCTCTTGCACCTCCGCGATCCAGGTGCCGATCTCGTCCGTCGTAACTGACGTCGCTGTTTTGGTTGCTTCCTTCTTCGGCCAGTCCTTGAGCGAGAACGTTGGGCGCCCCTTCTCAGTTTTGTTGAGCGGCGCCCCGTGCTCGTAGATCGCCTTGAAGTCTGGCTTCCGAGTCTTCACGTACAGCGCTGTGTCCAGCTCCTCCAGCTGGTGGATGCATAGCAGCATCGGCGTCTTCGATTTCGGCAGCCTCTGGAGTCGTAGATCCACGTCGGCTCCGGCATGTCCAGCTGCCACCTCCCGCTCGCCTACTGCCGCGACCGGGGCGCCATCACTCGCGCCTCGGAAGCGCATGGATTAGCCCCTCATCCTCGCAGTGACCCTGCTGTCCTCCGCATGGCCGCCCGCTGCCAGTGAATCTCCACATCCTCGCATGCACGCCGCGCCCAATGCAGTGCGTCCATCTGGACTGGGTCCATTTTTTAATCGCGTAGGGTTCGATCTCATCTGGCGCCTCGCAGGCCACCTGCAGGCGAGCTGATGGCGCGCGATCCTCTGTAGGCCTGTAGTCCGTGCCTGTCCAGCGTTCCGTCCACGGCCATGTCGGTCGCGCTCCATGCGGCAGGCGCTCGCAGGTGCCCCTTCCGATGTTTCGTAGTGCCGAGGTGCTGCCCCAAGATGCCCGGCGCAGATTGCACGCTAAGTTCCTGAGCCCCTGCGGTGCCATCTCCTCCGTGATGCGCATGAGCCGGTGCATGCGGTGTAGCGCCCAGTCCACGCACCAATCCATAGAATCCCTGTAGGCTGCATCCATGTTCTCACATCTGACCCATCACGCTGCGATCTGTGCTGCTCGATCTTTGATATTCAGCAGGTCTGCCGCTGCGCTATCTTTTTTCATAGTATTCGGTGCTTGATCTGCTGGGCCATGTCTGTCCTGATCCAGATCCTGGCGGTTGGTCGTCACTGCCTTCGGGGTCTCGTTCTTGATGTTCCTCAGGTGCGCTGTGGATCCGATTCGCCACTCCAGGCCGCCCTCGCGCACCTTGATCGCCCCCCAGGGTTAAAACCGCCCAGGCGTCCACGATCTGCTCGTCGGCGTCGATCCTCACCTTCGTCAGACTCGTGATCTCCTCAATCGTGGTCTCCATGTTCGCCGGCTGGTCATTCGCGATCTGGATGGCAGTCATGTCCATTGAACTGTCCGCCATCAGTAGCTCCACCGCCGCTGCCATCGCAAACCCAGCCCGTCGCAGAAAACCCCCCGGTCGCCCGTGAAAGACTCGGCCGCCACCTCGCCCTCCACGCTGTAGGCTGCTCGATGATCCGCCGCCCGATGGCCTCGTCTTCTCGCGCCCCGGGTCGCCTTTCCAGTGGCCCTTCGTGTGGCATGCGATGCGCATCGCGCGAGCCATTATCTCCATGAGTTTTTCTTCAGCTTGATGGATCCCTGCTCGTTGATGTTGGCCTTCCAGCATCGACAGGACCTGCTCTGTGCAAGCCTCCCCCGGGCTTGCTTGCAGTTAGACTCGCGACCTTTTCGTCCAGCCTTCCACCCGAGACGCTGTGCCCCAGCCGCCAGAGCGCCGCACTGCTCCTGGCTGACCTCCTCGGGGTCGACGTCTTCAATCGCCCGTTCGAGCTCGTCGATGTCGGCTGCCAGTGCGCCGCAATCTTCATCGTTCAGAAGCCCGGCTTCGTCGCACGCGCCACGCTCGTATCCAAGGCAAGCTTCGTCCTCGGCATCGCCGTAATCCACCGGGTATGCTCCATAACGTCCGTGGCCACATTCGTCTCTACACGTCGTGTCCAGCTGGATGAGCATCGCCGCCGTCGCGTTGTCCCAGGTGTACGAGTTGTCGCACTGCCCGAGAATGGTCTCATGCTCGATCGTGCTGATACTGGCCAACTTGAGTAATAAGTACATCCGCAGGTCTTCGCTCACCGTCGTGCTCGCGAAAAGAGAATTGAGCCGCTCGTACTCCGTCTCCCGCCTCGATATGTAGTCTTGCGCTGACTGAGATCTGCTGCGAAAGCCTGTGAAGAAATACTCCTCGAATGCTTGCTGCTTTTGTAGTGGTGCGATCCGTTCGCAGGCTTGTCGGACCGTGGCCACTGCCAATTTTATTGCACCGGGTGGGTCCTAACTTGTTTTGTCCAGCGCCGCTTGCGTCGCAATCTCGGGCCTCTTCCTTGCGAGGTTCCACGCTCGCCCATTCAGAGAACTCTTGGGCTTGATCACTTAGTGAGCTTCTGCAGTTTCCCCTCGCTCGCATAGTAGCCGAATGCTGTGCGCTCCTCGAGCTCCTCGCCGTAGGCTCGGTCGCCGTTGTAGTGCACGACGCCCTCCTTGTCCACGAAGAGGGGTCCTTCCTTGGGATGCTGTTGCCTGTTCGCCATCTTGTCATTGGTGATGATGTTGCCGTCTATGATGGTAGTGCTGCTGTCCAGCTCGTTGCCGTCCAGTTCATAGCAGATGTCGTTGTCACTGCTGCTGTCGAGGTCGCGGTATCGATTCTCGGCCAGGCTGCAAATGAAGATGTTGTTGACCGCTGAAAGAAGTGCGCAATGGTAAAGCACTACAGGAATCTTGAGCGCCAACATGTATCTGCACGGGCACTCACAATATGAATATCGGAACCGTAGAATTGATTTAGCTCCAGGCTAACAGTGTAAAGTACTGATCACTGTATCCTTCCCACCAAGCAATTGATGCAAACACAAGATCAAAGAAATAAGATCAATTCATTTCCGTACTCAAAACAGTCGTGAGTAGGTGCGTCCACCCTCCCGCCCAGCATGTGAGCCACAACAGCCACGGACGAGAGGGAAACATGATTCATTACCACCCTAAATCTCACATCCTTGCCGATCTAATTTTCACACTATGCCAACGTCTTAACTGAACAGGCTCTAGAGTGTTGGGGCCGCTCCGGGACTACCCAGGGGGTAAGCCGAAGCCAGGACGACAATAAATCCAGAACGAGGTTGGAGGATATGTCGGGCGCGGCGGCCGTTCCGCGAATTCTGCGTGTCCTCTTCCAAGCCGCGGGCTGTCTTACGATCGATACGCTTGCGAATGCCCGCTGAGACGAAGCACGACGGAGGGTCCTGGAGTGCAGGGACGGATTGAGGTCGCATACGTCCTCTCATCGCCATGTCCTACTGTGCTCACGCCACAAGCCCTAATTTCTCAGAGGCCTGCGCGGATGGATTGGATCGGCGGTGGGCCCGCCTCCCTGGCGCGCGAAGCCGCGGCGCCGCCAGAGGGGGCCCCAGCGCCGATCGAAGAAATCCGCGCGGAGATCCGAACATCTCAAAGCTTGTGCTTACTATATAGTCTGGAAAGAATTCAATATCTAAGAATCGGGAGCGGCAAAGAGGGGGGCGTCAAAGAGGGGGGGGTGCGAATAATGACTGGCGGCATGTGCGCGGCCCGACGGGGGGGCCAGGGACGTAATGAAATAAGAAGAGACGCCATGAAATCTGGGGAAATATCATGGCCCGCGCCATGATATCCCCCCCCCCCTAGTCATCACCCCCCTCTTTTCTGCCCCCGAAAGAATTGGCGTCGCCAAACCCCCGGCCGATCCCGGTCAACCCTTCTGAACAACGACATGCCAATTCGTACGGCGACGGACCCGGCCAACCTTCCTGGCCAACCGCCGGAGATCGGGCCAACCCTCCCGGCCAACCCCCTCCAGTCAACCCTGGTTAGACTATTTCTTTCCATGGGATATAGTATGCCTTTCTCCTTCCACGACGACTTCAAAATTGCGACGGTCGTGAAAGCAGAGAACGTGGCGGTGTCAGCAACTGTCCCGTGCCGGTCCGCGCCCCGGCCTGTCGCTGAACGGCGGGCACCTCTGGTCGCTCCAAAGAAGCGTTGGGTCGGGCCTGTCCCCCTACAGGGGGATTTTCAACGGAAACTAGAAAAAATCAAATTATACCCAAAAGATGCCTAAAAAAACTAAAACATAGTCCCCAGACTATTTTTTCCCAACCATCCTGTGGTGTTGGGCCCTCGTTTTGAACAAACGGTCCCTTCTCCTCTCCTCCTCCTCCCCCTCCTCCCTTCCCTCCTCCTTCTTCCATGCGCTTCACCCACCCAGCACAGCGTTTCGTGGCCCCATAGGGAGCTCCACCGAAGCCCCCACTGGGACCGCCCGCGTGCGTCCGCCACCACCCAGCACAGCCCGTGCTCCCTGCGTTTCACCCACCGTTTCGTGGCCCGATAGGGGGCTCCACCGAAGGTCCCTGTGGCACCGCCCGCATGCGTCCGCCACCACCCAGCACAGTCCTTGCTCCCTGCGTTTCACCCACCCAGTACAGCGCTTCGTGGCCCCATAGGGAACTCCATCGAAGGTCCCAGTGGCACCGCCCGCGTGCGTCCGCCACCACCCAGCACAGTCCTTGCTCCCTGCGTTTCACACACCCAGTACAACGTTTCGTGGCCCCATAGTGAGTTTCACCGAAAGTCTCAATGGTACCGCCCGCATGCGTCCGCCACTAATTAAGCACAGCCCTTGCTCCCTGCGTTTCACCCACCCAGTACACCGTTTCGTGGCCTCGTGGCCCCATAGGGAGCTCCACCGAAGGTCCCAGTGGCACCGCCCGCATGCGCCCGCCACCACCCAGTACAGCCATTGCTCCCTGCGTTTCACCCACCCAGTACACCGTTTCGTGGCCCCGTAAAGGTGGCTCCACCGAAGGTCCCAATGGCACCGCCCGCATGCGTCCGCCACCACCCAACACGGCCCTTGCTCTCTGCGCTTCACCCACCCAGTATTGCGTTTCGTGGCCCCATAGGGGGCTCCACCGAACGTCCGAGTGTCACCGCCCGCATGCGTCCGCCACCACCCAGCACAGTCTTTGCTCCCTGCGTTTCACCCACCCAGTACAGCGCTTCTTGGCCCCATAGTGAGCTCCACCGAAGGTCCCAGTGGCACCGCCCGCATGCGTCCGCCACCACCCAACACAGCACTTGCTCCCTGCGTTTCGCCCACCCAATACAGCGCTTCGTGGCCCCATAGAGAGCCCCACA
The DNA here is from genome assembly GCA_963575745.1 of Prorocentrum cordatum. Classification (NCBI taxonomy): domain Eukaryota; class Dinophyceae; order Prorocentrales; family Prorocentraceae; genus Prorocentrum; species Prorocentrum cordatum. The sequence goes on from CAUYUJ010001654.1 coordinate 53,548, forward strand.
GAAGGCCCCAATGGCACCGCCCGCATGCGTCCGCCACGACCCAACACGGCCCTTGCTCCCTGCGTTTCACCCACCCAGTACAGCGCTTCGTGGCCCCACAGGGAACGCCACCGAAGAACATATTCGCAATTGCGGTACTCATAACTGCATATGGTTGGGTCTGTCGCCCGGCGAATTTACTATTTTTGAAGATTCCCCCTGCAGAGGGACAGGCCCGATTTAAAAGAAGCGTCCTGGCAGATACCTTCGCACGCCCCGAGAAAGCGTCCAAGAGGGGACCTGCTGGCGTTCCAAGGAAGCGACCTGCTAAGCACAGCCGCTGCAGGCCACGAAGTCGCGAATGGTTCAGCGCAGCGCTGGTGGTGGAGGCGGCGGTAATGGCGGTGGTGCCGACTGCCTGGTCGCCGCTGCGACGGGAGATGGGGCCAAGGAGCATCTTTCCCCGATGATCCGTAGGACGGGATGTGACGGATGACCTTGTCCTTCCAGGGACAAATGGCAACTTACTTCATTCACACATTGAGCCAAGGCGGCAGTGGAGAGCAGTAGAAGAGAGAAGATGGGTGCACAAAGACAGTCCCTGGCATAAAAACACCCAATTTGATCGGCCATCCAGGCCTGCAGGTTCGCCTCCCCGCTGGACAGCGCAAGCTCGAGCGCACTCGCGAAGCTTCTGTCGCCGTCCGCCCAACTCTTCCTGTCGGAGTAAAGATTGCCCAGGTTGTAGTGGGCGTAGAAGAGCCGGGGGTCCAACTCCGCGCCGCGCCGCAGCAGCACGAGCGCCCGGTCGTCCAGCCCCAGCCGCCGCTTGACGAGGGCCATGTTCACGTAGGCGGGCGCGGCGAAGGGCGAGGTGCCGTCGAGAGCGGTCGCTCTCTCGAAGGTGGCCAGCGCCTCGTCCCATGAGCCCTTGGAAGCCGCCGCCTGCGGGGGCGCGGCAGGGAGGGGCGCGGCAGGGGCAGCCGCGGAGCGCCGGCCGCAGCTCCGGCGGGCCAGCGAGGGCGAGCCGACGCGGCGGCTGCGCTTCCTCGAGCGGCGCGGCTTCCCGTCGGCGGCGAGCGAGGGAGGGAAGTGAGAAGGGGCGGGCCTTCTCAGAAGGCTCGGAAGTCACGTGGCATTCTGAGAGGCTGTCCAAGCCTTCCCCCAAGACAGGAGAAACTTCTCAGAAGGCGCAGGGGCTTCTGAGAAGTCCCACCGCCTTCTGAGAAAAAGCCTTCGCCTTCTCACTTCCCCCCTCGCTCGCCGCCGATTCTGTAGAGAGATGAAGATCCACCCTCATCAGAATCACAACGACGCGCGAAGCCGTTTCGTAAACGCACCCAAAGAAGGAATCGAACAGGGCAGGGCTGATTAATAAAAACGCCCAGCACCGTTTAGTAAACGCCAACTATCGGGTCCAAGTGGTTTTTCCTCCCTTGATTCTGCGGGGCGGGGGTTCATCCATGAACCCATTCAGACGAAGCCAGGACGAGGATAAATTCGGGTGAGGATAAATCGAGATTCTCTGAGATCCCGCGGCTCTGGAGGATGTCTCGGGCGCCGCGGCCTTCTCGGCGCGTTCCGCAACCCTCTGAGAGCGTTCTGGAACGCTCAGGGACAGATTTATCCTCGTCCTGGCCCCGTCGGAAACATCCTGGGGAATCGGTCTTCGGAGACATCGGCAGGCGGCGAGTATGGAAATATTGGCCTCCCCCAGGGCCCGTATCTATCCCTAGGTCGGGCATGTCCTCCTGCAGGCGGATTTTGGACGAAGAATCAAAAACATAGTCAAACAAGTGATCAAACATAGCCAAACAATGCCCGACTTAAATCTATCCATGCGCACCGCCTGCCGAGGTCCCCGACGATCGATGCCCCAGGCGGTGTTCATGGACAGCTCCCCGCATCGGAGCTTCCCCTGAGAGGACCGGCTGCAGACGTGGAAACGCGCAGCTTTGTGCCGCCCCTGGGGCCTTGCCCTCCTCCACCAGCCGCGAGACGAGCGCGGCGACCTCGAGCTCCTCCTTGTTGCAGGCATCCTGGGACTGCGGGTGGCACACGCCGTCCACTGGGGGAGCCGGGGGCGGTGCCAAATCCTCCGTCAAGATTTCCCCAGCGCTGCTCACCTCCACGGAGGCCTCCTCGTCGTAATCCGCCACCGCGCCGTGCCGCGGCTGGCGCGCGTCGGGCCCTGCTTCATCTGCCTTGCCCTATTCGGGGCCCCTTGCCCATTCTTTGCCCTGCCCCTTGCGGGGCAGCACGTGCGAGGAGGCAGACAACAATGTAATACACCACCGCTGGCCGATGCCAGGCACATCTTGGGCCCCCGCGCTGGTGTCTGGATCCTCGCTGGATGGCTTAGGTGGGCCTGGCCAGGACTGGTGGTGATGTGCAGTTGTCCGTTCCCGGAAGCAGCCCGCCCCCCCCCCCCCCAACCGCATCGAGGCGAGTCCACTTTGAGCCCCAGCTCCGCAGGCACTCGGCCTTCTCAGGCAACAGAGATGCAGACAAAGTGTTACAGTGAGGAGCGCTGGATAATCGGGAGCGGCCAAGAGGGGGGTGTCCAAGAGGGGGGGGTGCAAATCATGACCAGCGGCATGTGCGCGGCCCAGCGGGGGGGCCAGGGACGTAATAAAATAAGAAGAGGCGCCGCGAAATCTGGGGAGATATCATGGCCCCCGCCATGATATCCACCCCCCCCTAGTCATCACCCCCCTCTTTGCCGCTCCCGAGATAAGGAACGAGGGGGCTTTTCTGGCCACGGCGAGCCTCGGCCACGACGAGGCTCCCAGGCATAGACTCCAGGAGCGGCCCGACACGTAGAGAGCCCCTCCTGAGCCCCCACAGGGGTCCTGCTTTCGGCGCCCCGACTGCAGCAGAAGCGGCGGCTGCGGCAGGACCGGCGCACTCGCCCGAAAACCTCCACATTCGACGCGGAGGAAGAGGAGGAGGAGGAGGAGGAGGAGGAGGAGGAGACCTTTTTGCGGACCCCCCCCCTCCCTGCCAGCCCCCCCGCCCCTCCGCTCCCCAGCACCAGGGGAGCAAAACATACCAACACCGCTCACTACTCTTAGGTCGGGCATGTCCTCCTACGGGCGGATCTTGGACGAAAAACCGCAGATGCTCCACAAAATATCCAAACATGCTGAAACATTGTACAACAATCGTCCCCCGACCATTTTTTACTATTCTTGAGTACTCCTCCTGCAGAAGGACACGCCCGACTTAACACCATCCCCCCCCGACCTCTCCTGGTGCGGGTCCCGCCCAGGACCCCGAGGCGAACCCAGCGGCGGCGACGCGCCCCCCCCCCCCCCCCCCGGGGAGGCCCCGGAGAGGAGCAACAAAAAAACGAGGCAGGGCAGCGGCGCTGGTGTGCGGCTCTCCCTTGGAACACCCCCGCAGAGCGCGGTAGCGAAAGAAACGCGGCAGCGCAGCTGGATACGCCGAGTACTCGCCGGAGGTGGCGCCGTCCGCTGCGCCGACGACGAGCGCCGCCAGCAGGAGGAAGGCCGACGGCAAAGGTGGGGCCCCGCGTGACGACGCCGCCGTCATGGCCCCTCTGGCCGCTGGCGGAGGCACCGGCGCGCCACCATGCAGAAGCCGAAGCAGCTCCGAAGGGCAGCGTTTGCGACGAGATGGCACCCGAGCTGACTTGGTGCAGTCCTGCTCGTCGCAGCGCTGGCGAACGCGCAGCGCAGTCGAACCCTGCGCGGGGGTGCTACACAAGCGCGGGTGGGCAGAAGAGGAGGAGGCTGGCCGCGGAGAGAAGAGGAGGACGGCGCACTCGAAGCATGTGGGACTTCGTGGGGTGTGTGGCGGCCGGTTATGACTGATACATGCCTGAGCTGAATCGAGCCGCCAACCAGATCGGGTTGGAAACGATTCGGAGCGCCAACGAATCGTCCCGAACCGGATCGATGTATTATACGATTGCCGCGCCTGGCTCCTGTTGGCTCTGGCCGAAACTGGGGGACCGGAGCGAAACAAACCAAATCGGAATCGCGGCCCCAACGAGCGAATTGGGCCGCATCGAATCGGAACGTAGGCTGAGGTCGGTGCCCGTGCTCGTGCTGCTGACGCACCTGCGGCACCTCGCACGACCGAGGCGTCACTCACAGCCAGCGCCGCCTCCGCTGGCTGCTCTCCCGCATCGGCGGCACGGGCCTTCTGGGGGCGTGTCGATTTGAGGACCGGTGTGGAGGCGTAGTCGAATGCTGGCCCCCATATTCGAGGCGGACTTTGTCCATAAGTCTATAACCACCGCCTGGGGATCAATCTTCGGGGACATCAAGACGCGGTGGATATGGATGGATCCCCCGCCGCCGACCACACGCTTCAATCGACTGCATGGAGCAAAAGTCCCTAGTGACCAAATCCCTTGTGACGCAACAAGGGTCAATCGCATTAGTTGCACGCCCGCTGAAACATCATCGTCTGTCAGTACTAGGTGAAATCAGGTATGTTGGTACTGCGGCTGGGAGACATGAGGTGAACGCGTGACAATCGTAATTTGCGGATGGAAACAGCAATGCTGGCATGACCGACGAGAGACATGATCGTCTTAGAGATAAGGAGGTCGGGTGTGTACTTCCTCCACGTGCGGCACTCTTCCGTGTTCGCGGCCTCCCCAGCGGTCCGGGGGTGCGCAGCGCTGCACCTGGCCCTCTACACGGGAGTCGCGCCCCCCACCGAGTTCAGCGAACACGGCAAGGCTCAGTCCTGGGCCTCTTCCTCCTCCTGTTTCTCCTCCTCCTCCTCCGCCACCTCTTCACCTCCTCCTCCTCCCCCTCGGCCTCCTCCCCCTCCACTCGGCGTCCCTCCCTCCCGCCTCCTTCTCCTTCCTTCTCTCTTATTATTTTGTTTGTTTTTCTCTCTCTCTTTCTCTCTCTCTCTCTCTCTCTTTCCCTTTCTCTATCTCGCTTTCTTTCTCTCTCGCCTCCCCCCCCTCTTCTCCCCTCTCCTCTCCTCTTCTTTCCTCTCCTCCTCCTCCTCCTCCTCCTCCTCCTCCTCTTCTTCCTCCTCCTCCTCTTGCTCTTCCTCTTCCTCTTCCTCCTCCTCCTCCACCTCCTGCGTTTCTGCGCTTCTCGCTCCGAACAGCGTCTCGCGTGCGCCGGGGGCGCGGAACGCGCCGCAGCTGCCCGCGAGGGCCGCGCGGGCACTCAGACGGCAGCCCCGGGAACCCGACCTCGAGGAGAAAAAGAGGACCAAGGGCCAATAAATGCCTCGGAGGACGGGAGAGAGGCCGGGCTTTCTCTTCAGAAAAAACCCGAATCGGCCCTTGGGCGGGCGCCGCGCGCGCCCGCGCCCGCGGGCGTCAGGCAGCGCCCGCGGCGCGGGTTCGGCCTGGCCTTCGGCCTCTTCGTCGGCCGGGGCCAGGCCGGCCGCCCGGGCGCGGCTGGGGCGCTGAGCCCAGCCGCTGAGGAGGGCGGATGTACCCTTCTTCGGCTCGGCCTGGGCGCGCGGCCCCTGATTCTGACCGCTTTTCCCCAAGTCCAGAGGGGCGTGGGGGAGTGGCTCTCCTGCCCACCTTCCCCCAACTCGTTTAGGTGCCCTCTTTTGAATTTGATGCTGCGCGGCGGGGGCGCGAGTCCAACCTGCGCGCTTGTGCGGCTTCCTTGCCGCGCGTTCAAGAGCGGGCGCGCCGCGCAGTCTGGGCCGCCGCGCGACGAAGAACGCAACGCTGAGAATCCCGTCAAAAAACCACAAGACAATCATCGTTTATGGTTTTCTCGCCCTCTCACAAGCTTCGCATCTCCCAATAAGGCCCCGACGCAGGCCCCGCGCGCCGCCGCTGCATTGCCTTCGCCCCACCCCTCGCGCGTCGCGCGGCCCGCGAGGAGCTCCACCGAAGGCCCCACTGATTCCATCGCGCAGGAACCGCGTTGGAAACTCCTCCGCGCAGAAATCAGATGGGGGACCCATTGTGTCAGAACCCTGTCGGGGGCCTAGATTACTGGGCCCGCTGCGGCATTCCCCGCGCAGCAATCCTACTGGAGATCCGCTGCGCAGGAACCCCATTGGACACCCGTCGCGTAGGTTTCCAGGTCGGAAGCCCTTCGTCCAGAAAGCCTGTTTGGAACGCATCGCGCGGGGCTCCGAATCCGATGAGACACTGGTTTCGCGCGTATCCGATTGGAGACCCAATGTCCTACAATCCGATTGGAAATCCAACGCGCCGGACTCGTTCTGAATGCTCCGCGTGTAAGAATATCTGCGGAAACCCATCGCTGCGTAGGATTTGATCGGAGAGCCATGGTATAGAAGCCACACTAGGAACTCGGCGCGCAAGAGTCCGACTAGAAACCCACATTGTTCAATAATCCATCTGGAAACCATGCGCATTGGAATCCAATCGGACCCCCATTGCATGGGAATCCGACATATTGGCAGCCAACTGTGGAACCCTGTCGGGGACCCTTCGCGCGGGAAAATCACTGGGAAGCCCTCGTGTAAGAATCCTTCTTCGGGGTCCCTCGTGTCAGAATCCTGGCGGGGCACCATCGTAAAGGAGTGCTCCTGGGGGCCCATTGTGTCGGATTCGTAGTGGAAGCCAGTTGTATAGGAATCCAAGTTGAAGCTCATTGCGCGCGAACCTATTGGGGGCTCATTGCGTGGGAATACGTTCGGCACTCCACTGTATAGGATTCCTTGGGGTAACCCACTGCGCGGTGGAAGCCCATTGTATAGGAATCCGATTGGAAACCCATCGTGAAATAATATGGTTGGACACCCGTTGTATAGGATGCGCGTTTTTATGTATAAAAAATCATTATTATTATTATAGTGTTTATTTATATGTATGCCACATCGCATGAGAGCCCAAGTGGGAACCCACGGTGCAGGAAGCAATTTGACAACGCGCTGCGCGGGGAACCGGTTGGCAACGCGCTGCGTGGGAGTCCTACTTTTGAATGGGAAAAAACATTGTGAAATAATCGCACTGTTAGTCTGAAGATAAATCCATGCCGCGGGCCCCCGTGCAAGTGCCCCCCCATGCATTTCAGACTCCGCGGCAAGGGCGCGAGACAAACCTGCGCGGGCCCCGGAGACAAAGAAGTCGACGCTGGGGAGACACATGGCTTTTCAGTGGCTGGTGGTAACGACTGCTCCGAAAATGACGGCGACACGAAGGACAGGTGTTTGAACGCGCCTTTTTGTTTCTTCATCTTATACTGCGAATCTAACATACAGCCTATACAACGAATAGCACACGAAGGTAGACGTTGGCGCGAAAAACACGAAGGCCAGATTGAAACTACGGTTTTCGCAATTCCCACTATAGGAATCAGAGTAGGCACTTTGCAAAAGAAGCGCACGCAACGGTGGCGATTGGCGCAACACGAAGGTGAGGTGCAACCCGACTACTACTCCTACTACACTACTACTACTACTACAACTACTACTACTACTACTACTACTACTACTACTACTACGACTACGACTACTACTACTACTACTACTACGACGACTACTACGACTACTACTACTACTACTACTACTACTACGACTACTACGAGCACTACGACTACTACAACTACAACAACTACTACTACTACTACTACTACTACTACTACTACTAGTACTACTAGTACTACTACTACTACGACGACTACTACTACTACTACCACTACTGCTACTGCTACTGCTACTACTACTACCACTACCACTACTACTACTACTACTACTACTACTACTACTACTGCTACTACTGCTATTGCTACCACTACTACGACTACTACGACGACTACACATACGACTGCGACGACTACTGCTTCTACTGCTTCTGCTGCGACAGCTACCACTACCACTACTACGACTACTACTACCACTACTACTACTACGAATACGATTTCTTTTATGTCTACGTCTACAAAGAGTCGTACTACTACTGAGACGACAACTACCACTACAAACATTATTCCTACTGCTACAACTATTACTACAACTACCACTACTTTAACAATTACTACTACTACTACTACTACTACTACTACTACTACTACTACGACTGCGACCTCTACGATTACTGCTACTACTACCTCTTCTACTACTACGACGACTACTACGCATTACCCCCACTAGAACGACAACCACCCTCACAACTGCCACTAACCACTACGACTACTACGACTACCATAAAGACTTACTACTACGACCCCTTCTACTCAAAATACTACAACTACTACTACTACAACCAGCCGTGGGACTCCCGTGGGCCACTCTCTTAGCCATTTCTAATGGCGACTCTCTCTCTCTCTCTCTCTCTCTCTCCTCTCTCTCTCCCTCTGCCCTTTCTTTCTCTCCCACTCTCTCTCTCTCTCTCTCGCTCTCTCTTCTCTCTCTCTCTCTCTCTCTCTCTCTCTTCACTTTCTCTTTATCTCTCCCTCTCTCTTTCTCTCTCCCCCTCTCTCTCTCTCTCTCTCTCTCTCTCTCTCTCTCTCTCTCTCCCTCTCTCCCTCTCTCTCTCTCTCTTCTCTCTCTCTCTCTCTCTCTCTCTCTCTCTCTCTCTCTCTCTCTCTCTCTCTCTCTCTCTCTCTCTCTCTCTCTCCTCTCTCTCTCTCTCTCTCTCTCTCTCTCTCTTCTCTCTCTCTCTCTCTCTCTCTCTTTCTACTTCTTTCTCCCCCCCTCTCTCTCTGTTTCTCTCTACCCCCTCTATTGTCCTGTTTTTTTTTTTTTTTTTTTTTTTTTTTTTTTTTTTTGTTCTCTCTCTCTCTCTCTCTCTCTCTCTCTCTCTCTCTCTCTCTCTCTCTCTCTCTCTCCCTCTCTCTCTGTGTTGCGGACTCGCAAACTGAATCGTTTGGAGGCGGATTTACAAAATGATTCCTTTCGTGGTGGATTTACGCATTGATTCCTTTTGTGGCAGATCCGCCGCCGCCACCGCCGCCACCTCCTCTCCTACTTCCATTGCCCATATTCCGTCGTTCCCTTCCCGCCCCCCAACCCGACATCCCTACGCCACCGACGACCTTGAGGGAAGGGCCGGTGGTGGCGTGATCAAGGAGGGAGGCCTTGAGGTTCTCCCGCCACCACCGCCTCGCCCTCTCCTCCCCCGCCCCAATTCCCCCTCGCCTCCCTTCGTCCAGATCGGCCGCCCCCCACCGCGACCACATCTCAATGTCCCCATCCGCTGCCCCCATCGTTCCCTGCCCCCTGCCCCGCCCCTCTCGCCGTCTCTCGCGCTCTCGCGAGCCTCGAATAAGGGGGGGGTAGCGACTAGGAGGGAGAGAGGAATGGGGGAAGGGCGGCGGTGCGAAGGGGGGGGCGGGAGAAGGCGGACGGACGGAATTGGGATGGCATCCGCGAGGGAGGCAGAAGGGAGACATGAGGGAACCATGCGCCCAGCAGCGGCGTTCCACGGGAGTCCCACGCCTACAACCACTACTACTACTACTTCTTCTACTACTACTACTACTACTACTACTACGTCTACTACTACTACTACTACTACTACTACTACTACTACTATTTCGAATACTACTACGACTACTACTACTACTACTACTACTACTACTACTACTACTACTACTATAGGATGTTTGGTAAAACTCATGGATCTCCCCGACTCCAGAACTGGCGCGGGCTTCCACTTGCGGTTCCCTTGCTCCTGCCCTTGCCTCTTGCTTGCCCTTTCTCTCTCCCTCTCTCTTCACCGCCGCTCCTCGGCTCAAGCCTTTCCAAGGCCAAGCTGGGGGTCGGCCTCAGGTGGCCTAAGGCCGGGCCCCGGGACGGGGCCGGAAGACCTTCGCCCGTGTCCGGGCGCGAAGGGGGCGCCCGCAGCCATGGAGCTGCGCCTGGCGCCGCGCGGCCGAGTCGCGCAGCTGCGCGGCAGTGGCGAGCCCGGGTGCCGAGCGGCACTGGCCCACGCTAGCCGCGGAGCACCTGGGGGCGGCGGAGCAGCGCACGTGGCGCGGGCGCAGCTCGCCCCCGCCGAGCAGGGGGCCGGGCGCGCGCCAGCGCCGGCTCTCGCTCCAGCCCAGACACGGGCGGCGAGGCGTGCATGCGCGCTGGGGCCCGTCTGGCTCGTCGTCTTCCTGGAGGTGGTGGGAGTGGTCGGCGCCGAGCTCACGCACGAGCAGGCCCCCAACACCGAGGTCTACTACGACGACGAGGTGAACGTGGACATGAAGGGGTTCTGGCTCGACGGGCCCATGGACTCCCCGATGCATGTGGGCGCGCTGCCGGCCGAGGTCCACTCCGTCGGCGGACAGGCTGCGTCCGCAGGGAACAGCGGAGGGGGCCCGCCGCGCGAGCGCTCAGCGCCGCCGGCTGGCCCCCCCCCCCAGGGCCCGACCCGCGCACCCCCCGGCCCCCCCGATGGGGATCCATCGTCCTGGATCAGAGGTTGGGGTCTTTTCGGCGTCAGCTGGAAGGACATCGGCAACCGCACTTACTGGTTTGCCGAGGGGATGGGTGGGGGTACCTTCAGGGCCGTGGGGAGTTTCAGGTCGGCCTTCTCGACTCGTGAGGCAGGAGGCTGGCTGAGCTCAGAGGGTGGCTGGGTGCTGTGCATGGCGGACCAGATGGGCCTCTCCATGTTCGGCTCCGCGTGGCCGCTGATCGCCGGGCTCGTGGTTGTCTTCGCCAGCACCGGGGTGGTCGCGCTCTTGGCCCACAGCCTGAGGACGCTCTTCGCGCCCTGCAGCTGGGCAGCTTGGACCTGTGGCTTGGTGCCGGCGCGCTGCCCCTGTCCGAGGCGCCGAACGCCTGGCGAGGTCAAGCTCGACAAGCTGGTCCCGCCGGCGGCGCCGCCGCTCACCGATGTGGCGTGGCACGGGCCGACTACAGGGGCCGACCCGACGACCGACTGGCACCGCAAGAGCATCAAGGAAGGTCGGGGCTCCAAGCGCGGCCAGAACGACCTCATGATCAGGGTGGACTACCGGGTTGCCCGGCTCAAGCTCAACATGAAGTCCCCTGAACGCATCAATCGCCAAGGATTGTGGGTAGAGTATGATTCTGTGAAGGGCGCCAGCGACAAGAGTTTCCGGCGCGAGTTGGAGCAGCGGGATCCTCGCTGGCTTCACCTGTGCCGTTCCTCAAGCTGTACCGGGTGCAAGGGTCGCGAGAACGAACTGCACTGCAAGGAGTACGCCGCCCTCGACAATGAAGCTATCGTGGATCTCGGTGACTACTCGAAGTTCACCCCCTGCCGAATCTTCGTCTGGCTCTGGAGGGGGACGGGCCTTGTCTACAAGTTGTTGCTGTACATCCTCTCGTGGTTCTCATGTTGTGGTGCATGCATCTGCCGCCGGCGTCGCCGCCGTCACAAGACTGGCGATGCGGAGCCTGGCGTGCAGGGGTCAGTGGCAAGGCTACTTGATCAGGAGTCCGAGTCCGAGGTGGACGCCGAGGACAACCCCTGCGAGGCGGTGAAGGTGGGGCTCATGATCAAGGGCAAGATGCGCCCACTAGCACCTGAGGGTTGTCGGGGCGCTGCACGCGGGGACCCCGCTGTGCTGTTGGTGGAGGATGGGCGAGCCTCGGACCTCCCACTCCCGAGCGAGGGGAGCGCAACGGCTTGCCTCTGTGAGCATCACCGGCAAATCTACATGGTCCTGCGCTACGGCGAGAAGTGCTCTCAGGTGACCTGTTTCCGGGAAGCGGTGGGCATGGCCTCGGGGGTCCCGCTCTGCCTGCAACACCTTGGGGGCGATGCAGCCCGTGCGATCCACGACAACCCCGCAGGGGTCGGGTTCTTCGCAGGACTGCGGCGCCGAGCTCGGCGGAGCCCCGCACCGCGGAGCCGCGCGCCGGAGCGGGCGGCTGCCACCCCGGCCCGGAGTCGCACTCCAGAGCGCTCCGCTCCAACGACCTCTGCTCGAGAGGCGCCCTCCAGCCCTGGCGACCCCGTCCCGGCGCCGGCTGGGCCACCGAGCGTGCGCTTCGAAGCGCCGCCGGTTCCAGACTTCCCCAATCCGCCTACTCCGCCACCCATGCCCCTCGGGCAGCACTTCATCATACGGGCGAGGGTACATTGGCCAGAAGGAGCGCAGTGGATGATTTTCAGAGGAAAGGCAGTCGACGCCGCCGCGGCCAGCACAGTGGCCGATTACTTCGACGGTGCGTTGGCGCTCGAAGTGGCAGACCCGTCCGGCATCACCATCCGCTTTCTCGTGAAGCCTGACGGCGTCATCCGTGCACCGTCCACGGGACCCTCCGGGCGCCTGCCCGCAGGGTTCATCGAGGAGATGCTCCACCACGCACCCCTGGGATGCGAGGAGCTCGGCATCAGCGTCTCGGCGACCAACGTACCCGAGAAGGTCTGGCACAAGCTGGCAGCTTGGCATGGTCTGCCCGTGGGCGGTCGAGCCGGCCCACTCAGCGAGGCTCGCTGGCGGCTGCTCAAGGAGAAGGTGGTCAGCCTAGTCAAGTGGCATCCCGAGGGGGGCGTGGCGCCCAGCCCGAGCTTCGAAGCGCAGGCCACCGAGGCGGACGCCAAGCTGCGCAGCCACTGGCAGCGGCTCGATCGCAGCAGCTCACCCAAGCCGCCCTCAGGGTCAACAAGACGGAGCTCTCGTTCGCCGTCAGCCGAAGGCGGGCGGGCAGCCAGCTCCGAGGCGCCAGTGTCAGGAGAGAGTCATCAAGGAGACGAGGGGGGAGACATGATGGCCTGCTACTTGGAGGAGAAGGCCCGTGGGTCGAGCGATGCAGCAGCGGTGCAAAGTGTGGCTGCCGGCTTCGATGAGGAGGCCCAGCAGGTGCTCGCCGGCCTCATCCGATACGCTCAATACCTCAAGCAGCAGACGAACGAGCCCGAGGAACTCGCACGGCTTGATGGGCACATTGGCAGTTGGGAGGTGCTCCAGCAAGTGCCTTCGCGACCGCAGACCCCAGAGGCAACGCCTAGCAGCCTCCAAGGGCTCCTCAAGCTCTCTCCCGAGCGCCACCGCTCGCAGGGGCCGCCGGCCTCCCCGGCTGACAGCGTGCCCCTGTTCGAAGCGCGCCCGCCTCTCTCGCCAGCAATCGCCCTGCCGGCCTTTCCTGTCGGACAGCGGGGCGCCGGCCTCCCAGCTACCACGGCTGGGTTGGGCCCGGTTGTCCGCCCCCAGGCTCCAAACATCAGGTCCCTGTTCTGCTACGACCAGCACGTCAGTGACTTGGGCCTGCCCCCAGGTTTGACCACAGCGCCAGCGCGCTACGCCGCTGGGGCCCGAGAGGACAGCGGGGGCGCCGACCCGTTCGGCCTCGTGCAGCCCGGGGCAACACTAGACGCGAACACCGCGAGGATGCTCCACGCCTTGGAAGGGGTCGCCAGTGCCCGGCAGGGCGACAAGGCAGCCCAGCGAGAGACGGTGGCGGCACTGGGCCGGGCCGAGGAGTTGGACGTCTACCTGGCGCGCGGCTGCGGCCAACTGACCGTGGAGGTCTGCGACGAGGTCCTCGGACGTGAGCTGTTCTACGCCCTGCGCCGGACCTGTGAGCAGAACAACCCTGAGGATGGAAAGGACTAAAATGAAGTCAATGTTGAAAACACATGAAATTGACAAACTTTGTGTTTATGTTAACAAAATGGACTACGTACTTGTCTTTTGTTGAAAATTGACTAACTTTATTGTTTATTGCGAAAATTGACTAACTCTTGTTTTATGTTGAAATTGACAAACTCGTGTTTTTTTTGTCAATTTTGATGCGTTCGAGTGTTTGATGGCTGTGAACTCATGATTGATGCGCGCACGCGTGCGATTCGATCGGCGGCGGCGCGGCGTCAGCCTGCATGCGCGGGCGTCGGGCGAGGCGTGCAGCCTGTTCTGATTGGCATGTGCGGGTCACGGCGTCAGCCTGCGTATATATATATATACATAGCTATATATAGATTGCGTTCCCGCTCTGCCTGGCGCCCCCGTCGCCCGCGAGCTCGTCGCCGCGGCCGCCCTCCGCGACCGCGGGGACGGTCACGGTCTCGATCCAGTAACGGTACCGCGCCAGCGCGAAGCAGCAGCGGAGGCAGGGGGGCAGGCAAACGAGGAGAGGAGTGAATAGGGATAGTGCACGAGGATAGTGGGCACGGAGGGGGTGGCGAAAGAGAAAAAGAGGAGCGGGCAGAGGAGGGGGAGAGGTGGAAGGAATAGGCGGGGACAAAGGCTGAAACAACCCGTTGGGGAAAAGGCGAGGAGAGACGTAAGCAGAACGATACTGATAATGATATCGAGGATCGCGAGGCTTAAAAACATGGGGTATGAGGGCGAGTGGGAAAGAGCAGCAGCAGCAAGAAGGCCTGGGAAAGGCATTCGACTGTTCCTCATCATCTCCCGATCGTGCATCATCCTCTCCGCCCGATCCATATTCCTCCACATCATCGCTTTAAGTGAACCCGTATATGTCCTTATCTTTATATATATATGTATAGATCGTGATCCCTCTCTATACATCGTTTCTCTTCACATGTCTGCACGTATATGTACGCAGTGCAGACCATTGCGCTCCTGTTCCCTGTCAAATGGATTGGTATTGCTCTCTCTATCTCTCCCTCTATGTCTCTATGTCTCCCTCCCTCTACCTATCTCTCTCTCGCTCTCTCCCTCTCCCTCTAGCAAGACGCCCAGCCATGGCACGCGTATATATGTATGTACATAGATGTATATAGGTTTCCCTCTCTCTCTATATATATGTGTATATATATATATGTATGTATATCGCATTCGTTTACCTCTATCTCCATCTCTCTCGCTCTATCTCTATCTATCTCTCGCTCTCGCTCTCTCTATCGCTCTCGCTCTCGCTCTCTGTATATCGCTTGATCGCTCGTTCGATATATATATATACACACATACATATAGATATACCGGTCCCCCTCCGACTCGCTCTCACTCTATCCCTCTCGCCCCCTTCTCTAGATCTCTCTCTCTCTCTCTCTCTCTCTTTCTATATATATATACATCTATGCATGTCGGTACCTCTCCCGCTCTATCTATCTCTCTCTCTCTCTCTCCCCCCCTTCTCTCCCCATCTCTCTCGCTCTATCTCTATCTGTATGTGTCTCTCGATCTGTCTATATCGCCCGTTCCCCCTCTCCCGTTCTCTCTGTATATAGGTATTCACAATCATCACTCTGTCTATCTCTCCCTCGTTCGTTCTCTCTATGCCGACCTCTCCTGTCTCTCTCTCTCTCTCTCTCTCTCTCTCGCTCTTTCGCGGCATCTCTGTCTCATTCTCTCCCCCCTCGTCGATCTACACAGTCCCGTCCTACTCCTAGCCAACCGCCCTTATCCTCCTCATCCCTCCTGCCCGTCTACTCTCCGTTTCCCCTCGTGTGGTGTGAGTGGGCTCAACACCCAGTCAGGCGCCATGCGCCCGCCCGTCCCCCTTTCCACCCCCCGCCTCGCTTCCGACGCGGGGCGGCCCGAGGGTGGTGTTCAACAGGTGGGGCGAACGTCGGACCTTCGACGCGACTGAAGTGGGCGGGGTCGAAGGGTGATGGAGAATAGAGGGGTGGGGGAAACGATAATGCGGGATGCGATGTCGGCGATGGGGACGCTGGGGCAATCTGAAAGGGGGGAGGGGGAATCGGTGATATGCGCGATGCAGAAGACGAAGGCGATGGTCGGGAGGGGTGGCACGGGGTGGGATCAGGACGAGGACGATGACGCGAATTGCGAGCAGATTGGGGGGCGATGGATGGGGCGCTGAAGGCGATCCCAGTTTCGACGAGAACGCACGGGAATCGAAACGGGACATGGAGGCGAGGGGCCAGGAATGCGACAAGTTGGTACACGGGGGGCGGGTGCACCATTACCCAGCAGGCACGGAATTCAACATCAAATTCTGGAGGCGATCGGGCCTACACCAGGCCGACGGCCCGCGCGGCCACGTTCGCGAGCTCCTGGGCGAACGAGGTGGGGTAGTGCTCTGTGGCCTTCAGGTCGGACGTGCCTGCCGTCGCCCCCCCCTCTCTCTCCCTTCGACTGCTTGTCGTATGCCAGCCCCCGATGGCTCCAGCTCATCGCCACCCACTCTCGCTCCCTCCGGCACCGCCTCCACCCACCACCCTCCGTACTCCCGCCCATCCTCCTCACCCCCATCCTCCCTTATCTACACCCCGCCGCCTCATGGCCCTCCCCCTGCCGACCCCCCCCGTCGCAAGACTGATGTACCGAGTCGGCATGTCAGTTCCTATCCTCCGACGTTCTTGAATCGCCCTTCGTGTTTCTCCTCGCCTCCTCCCTGCTCGTGCTCCGAACCTTCCCGCATTCGTCCTCCACGTCTACGTCCACCCTGTTCGGCCCGCACCCCCACGGTCCTACCAACAGGTAGTCACGTATTGTCGTGGTTCGTCCACCTCATGATTCCTCCCTCGTTTCTCCTCCTCGGCGGTTTAAGTTGTAACGTTGGCCCAGGGCACCTTTGAAGACCCCAGCGTTCGATGTCCAACACACGTTCGCCTTCATCGAGCCCCTCGGCGGCGACGGTTTCACCAAAGACGCCGTCAGCTCGTCACCCATATTGTGCAGCAGGACTGTGGGCTTCGGGATTGCGGCCCCGAACGGGCCTTGGTAGGTGAGCAGCTTCGATCCATTCGTCATCTCAATCATCGAGGCCATAGCTGGAAATTTAAACATAGAACTGTCCTTCGGTTGCTCAACCATGTAGTATAAGCCACGCATGTGACACATCCACATCAACATAGACACAGCAGTAGCAACCGTGTTCGACGCCTTCACGCCTGGGTGACCCACGTGTCCGAACTCAGACAAGTACCTGCCACTTGTGTAGGAGTTCAGCCACGTCCAGTCGCTGCACGGCGGCGCCATAAACACAACACCGTTCGGCACGACCGTCAGTAAGAGCATGATCGCCCACGCGATGCCGCTGGATGGAAGGAAGCACTTCGTTTCGATAGCAGACCACCCCTCCTCCCCAGTGTGCACCATTTGCCGTCCTCGTGTTCCCATTTATAGTGCTCCCGTGCAGTAGTACACGTGCGTCCCAATCCAATTCTAGATCCCCTAGTGCGTGTGTATATGTACAAGTGTGTGCACAACAAACTTTTACAGCGTATTGGCGTGCCGTCAGTACCCCGACATTCGAAAATAAAACAATATCCTGACGGTGGAGAGGTCCTCATCAAGGCTGCGGGTCTCGCGGTCGAATTCGTGGGTCTCGGCGCCGTGGCTCTTCCGAAACCAGTAGGAGTACTCCCCCCAGCCCGAACAGAGCTCGACACCGTGTCTGAAACGATCGGTGCCCCAACACCCCATCGTCAGCATCACCGCCGCGTGGACGATCGACTCCACCGAGGCGTTCTGTGGCAGGGGGTCCACCTGCGGCGACAGCCCGCGCGCAACGCCCCCTCCCCGAACTCATGTCTCAAGGCCAACCGTCCCCGCAAGCTAAGTTTGAGATTCGATCATCACGGGCAAAGAAGCTAACTGCACCGATGTCGCTAGTTCTCTTGTGGTTTCGTGTGTTTGGCTTCACGGGAAGCCCTCTTTGCCACGGCTGGAGTCGCATTCACCCTAAAATTCTGTCCAGAACGCGCCCCCCATATCCCCCAGGGGCGACGGGTGAATCAAGCGAAACCCTGGATTATGAGAAAATACATGTGTGACGTGTTCGTTACCGCCTTCTTCGCCGTAGACGGCACTCCTCGCATATGAATCGTTTGCGACAGGGCACGGGCAGCGACGCGCAGGAGTCACCACATCGAAAACGACTACCGTCGGGCTTCCGTTGGGCCGAATTTGGCCTACTAATATTGGTGCTTGTGTTGCCAGTGCTCCCGCTAGGTTTTCCCCTCAGGGTGCGCAGCTCTCTTTTTTTCTCGCCCTCTCTCTCTCTCTCTCTCTCTCTCTCTCTCTGCGCGGCGATGTCATTCGTAGAGCTCCTGAATGTCACGGGCGCATCTCCACCCTCACGTATCCTCCTCTATCGTCCGCCTCTCCCCTCCTCCTCCTCCTCATGTCCATCACTTGTCCACCCCATGTCCCCCTCCCCGCCCCCGCGCGCATATTATACTTCACATGTGTGTCCACCTTGCGGCGTTCAAGCTTAGCCTCAACTCTCCGTCTGCGGCTCGGTGAGCAACCATCGCTATCGACAGACGGGTCCAGGGACGAATCGGCCTTGTCGAGGTGGGCTTCTAGGGGATCTATTGGGGGCCTCTTGGGGCGGAATGCTCGAATTGTTGGTTCGCGTTCCCTCTTGGGCCCTTCTTGGGGCCGTCTTGTTTGGGGCCCTCTTGGGCGATCTTGGGCCGTTTCGGAGCCCTCTTCGGGGCTTGTTGGGCCGTCTCGCACAAAAATGTGCGAGGCATCTTTGGGGGGGCTGCGTCCCCAGCCTCTGGGCGAGCGGCGGGCGCGAATCCAGCCCCCATCGCCACCGCCATCCCCTGGAGCAGAACCTGGAGAACGGGTAAGCAGGGAATGGCCTGGCCCGATAGCAGGTAATTTGGCTAGGACTGATGGGGTGAACGGCAGACTGAGTACCTCCGCCCCTCACCCGCACCCCCCCCCCCCAAAAAAAAAATGCACCGAACGCCTGGCGCCTCTCGGCACCTCTCCCCCGCGTCATTCTTGCTCCAGGAGGCGGCATGGGGGCCCGATGGGGAAGCGTCGAGGACGAGGGGGGCCCTATGTTGGCACGGCGTTGAAGGGGAGGCAACAACGCTGACACGGATGATTCGGAGGTTGCAGTACAGATGAGGATGCGGAAACCGATGCCCCCTACACGCAGGAGAGATTCGTACAAGTAGGGGTGAGCAGAAGGTTTGCGAGGATGTGGAGAGATTGTCGCGACACGGGGGATGTGAGAGGATGGGGAGAGGTGGTTTGCTTGACAACCCCATTCCCGCAAAGTGGTCGCAGAATGGTCGCAAAAATGGTCGCAAAAATGGTCGCAACATGGTCGCACCATGGTCGCAAAATGGTCGCAAAGTGGTCGCAAAATGGTCGCAAAATGGTCGCAAAATGGTCGCAACATGGTTGCAAAATGGTCGCAATATGGTCGCGAAATGGTCGCAGAATGGTCGCATAATGGTCGCAGAATGGTCGCGAACTGGTCGTTGGAACCTCCTTCTGGCGTTTCTTTGGGCGAATTGGTTGGCGGCTCGGATTACCGCTGCGGTTGGGCAGAGGATCATGTAATTAGACAGCGCATGGTACGACAGTGACGATGATGGTGATGACGATGGTGGTGGTGATGGTGATGATGGTGATGACGATGATGACGATGGTGGCGATATGGTGATGGCGATGTTGTTGATGCTGGTGGTGATGCTGATGATGATGCTGATGATGAAGATGAGGATGAGGATGAGGATGAGGATGATGATGATGATGATGGATGGTGATGGTGATGATGATGATGATGATGATGATGATGATGATTGATGGTGATGACGATCGAGACGACGATGAGGATGATACGGGTGATGAGGATCCATATTAAGATGAAGATACCGATTGAACATACTATTGCTATGATGATGAGGTTGGTTATGATGAAGGTGGTAGTGCTGATGACGAGGATGAGGATGCTGACCATGATCGTGGTGGTGATGATGAGGTTATATCAAATCTGGCAGTTGCGCAATGTTGCGCGATGCTAGTGCCAATGGTGAAACCTTACGCCAGTTCACGAGCTACCGAAAAAATGAGAGGCGTTCCCCGAACCTGTCGTAGCGTACAAGTTGATACGCTCGAAAAACCTCGCCTCCCAGTTCGCCTTATGGCAGGCAGCCCCCACAGTGGCAGCGGCCAAGTTCAACGTCTCATCAAGGAACACAGCAGCTGCATACGGCGGGCCATGGCGCATAACCCGTCTCACCATGTGCGTCCAGAAATGGTGCTTGTGGAGGTACTCGATGCCTGCATCATTAGTTGCGATCAAATGTTCCTTACATTGGGCCCACAACTGCTCCGCGTACTCAGCGCTCGGTCTGATTGGGCACTCTCGGAGCATCTCGACATGGGATTTCAGCGTCTCGCAACATCGCTTCAGAGCTTGCCCAGTTTCCAGACGCGCCCCGAACTCATCGAGCAGCACCAGGCACCATGGCAAGAGACCGTTCGTTTCACACCCCATTGTCTTCATGTGCGGATAATCCTCCTTGGAGGGCAAGGATGGGGGAGGCGAGCGGGCCATGGGGATGTGGGGGCGGGTTTGGGGTGAGAGGGGGAGGGTGAAAAGGATGGAGGGTTAGGCAGGGGAGGGGCCATCGACGTGGCATCCCATATCCTTGCCCAGCATGGACCTTGTCAGATCCTGCACGCGATCTCCTGTTGGAACTCCCGATCGGTCGTACCAAGCCCGGAGGTGGGACTTCAGTCGGATCAGGCCTGCCTCCACCGCAACGTCAGAGGACCCATGAATATTCCACGGGTTGGCCTTGAGGAGACGCCAGAGGACAGTAGCCACAAGCCGACAATGCGCGCCCATGTAGAGTACGTGCAGCACGTCCATGCAAAACGACAGTGACGGGCTCACGTGCACAGCCAGGTCGAACAAAGGGTTGCGGCGGTGCAAGGGGTCAACCACCTGGTTCCCGACCACTGTCGGCCTCCAGAAGCGGACAACAGCAGGCAAGCTTATGTCAGGGAAGTCGGCGACATCGACGAGGTGGGGAGATGGTTCCAGCCTGTCGCCAGCACGTAGCCCAAGGGATGGCACGTCGCGAGAAAGCGTGCGACCACGGACGTTCCCCCTCCTGCCGTCCCAATACAGCCCTCCACGGCGCAGCACCTGGGGCTAACAACACACAACACATAGTTTAGGAATGCCGTGAAAAGGAGGGTCTCGAAATCGGGATGGGGAACGGCAACACAACAAAACAATCACACATGCCCGCACCCGCCTCCTGTCGATCGCCCTCGTGCAGCAGGTAGATTACGATCTCGCACTTCTGGCACGCCGCCTCGTACTCGTCTGGCCCCATCTTCCCCCAGAGGTCGTCCGCGAACGTCACCTCGTCGTAGTCGTGCATGTTCTCTGCCATAGTGGCGCACAGCGTGCATGGATGATATTGTGACGCGAGTCCTCGCAAGCCAAAGGTGATGGCTTGCTCGATGAGGTCGCCTTTGATCCAAATTAGTGCAGCCATGGGAATAACGGTTCCAGATCGCTCTCCGCGAGGATCGCCGAGCAACCAGTTAGACCCGTCGCGGCGGCATGGTGGCACTTTTCCTTCGAGGCATGCGGCAACACACCAACGCAAGCAGAGCATCAATGGATATCCGCACGCCCCAATAATGAGGCACAGGTAGGTTGCCACGTGCCACTTCGTTGCATGTCCATGGGCGGGCCCGCCGCCCTTTGCAGGCGGTCACCAAGCACGCGCCATCATGTACGTTGCAGACGTCACTGGCGATGTTCACGCGTGACACGGCGGATGGGGGGGGGCGGCGGACACCCGACCAGGGGGTGAATATTGTGCACCAGCCCCGACACCCGCACCGACACATCTCACTCTTGCGAATTACTGCCAGGGGGTGGCGGCGTCGCGACGCAAGCGTGTGCATCGTCACCAAGAGGAGGCTGTCTGATTTACCAGTCCTGTCGCTCCTCGTGTAGCGTATGCCATCAGCATAGAGCGCCAGCATCAGTGGCCTGTGCCCAGCTGGGTCACGTCTCTGCATGGCAGGGTGCCATTGGTCCGCACGCCCGCTTGGCGGGCGAACCAGGCGGTGAGTCAGCTTGTCTATAAGTGTGGTCGATCGTTGATCGATATGTGGTCGAACCATGGTCGCACATGGCCAGGGGTTCGGCGGGCATTGCATTCCGCCCACGGATACAGCCGATACCACTCCTGCGCGTTGATGTCCTCAGACAACTTGTCTGGTCTCAGCTCAGGAGTAGATGCTAATTCTCGCTCAAGCGCCTCCCACATGGGTATCACTGGTAGCGACTTGCGCCTCCGTGTCCCGTCCACCCCGTGTATTGGCACATCAATCCAGTAGAATTGTGCAGACGGCATCCGATCGACGACCCTATCGAGGTGCTGTTGGAAGTTGCCCTGCGATCCCTGAGTTGGCCTCAGAGCCAGCCGTCGCACGAGCTCATGATCCAAACCACCTTTCCACGCATAGAACGCGAGAGTGCAAAGTGATACCGCTGTCATCGGCTGCGCACCTGCATACATCTTGATGAGCTGATGTCCAAATTGGGCACCAGCATCGAGACGCGCCCGCTCCCTGGCAGCATTCGCATCGTCCCACGGGGCGCCCGCGACATGGTCCATCTCTGAAAGGACAGCCAAAATGGCTACAGGACGGGTCTAGATGCTGGCGGTGCTGATCATGCTATGGTGTTGTTGATCCTCGTGTTTGTTGTGATGGGATGCGTTTCGCTTAGCATATTTGAAGTTAGCTTAGGCGTGCGTGGCGATGTGTGCGGTGTGCGATAGGGTGCGGTAGGTGCAGCGGCGCACGTGGTGAGTGCTTTATCCGTAAGCGACGGTGTATACAACGATGACCGAATACGAGCTTACATTGCAAACCGCCCAAACACCGAGTTCACCTCAACCCGATCATCTATCAGCCCACAGTGCGTTGTATTGCTGTGCGTTGCGTTGCTTTGTGTCCCCGACTGGCCACGCGAGGCCCACCGAGCGGCCAGAGACCCGACTGCGAGAGTGTGGTGCAGAGGCCCACGCGGGGCCGATACGATTGTGCTGGGGAGCAGGAAGACAAAAGGGTAGTGGCGGGCGCCTGCTGCGTCATATGCATGAAGTCTGCGGGCACGCCGATCGGCGCAGCTTGATCTCGAAACCGTTGTGGAGGAGGCCCCCGCTTCGGCCGCGCCTGTTGGGGCGCGGGGGGGCAACCAGAATTATGGCGGGGGGGGCGGCCCAAACTCTGGGGGGAGCCAATTAGGGGCAACGATATGGGGGGAGATCGGCATAGGGCATAGGCGCATCGATCCCTAAGTACACATTGATCGCCGATCGGGGTATGATAGCCTCAACCCGCCCAGGAAGGTCCTGATTTGCTGTCGGGGGCATATCGCCGATCTATCGGTGATGTATCGTCGATTCCACGCCGATGCGCACCCCCTATGCCACTCCCCCCCTATCACTGCCCCTCGGCCAAGCGCCCGACCCGCCCTCACGTGTCACCGCCCGATCTCCGCAACCTCCTATACCGATATCCCCCCCGTCCCCCATCCATCGGGCAGCGGGGCGGGTCGGGCGCATCGACTCCCCGCCCGAAGTGTCGCGCGACCGTCGGGACCGAGTGACATCCTGTTTTTTTGTGGTGCTGCTCGCGCCGAGTCGGCACGCGCCATCAGGCATCAAAAATGGTCGGGGAGGGCCGAAAATGGTCGGAAAATGGTCGGAAAATGGTCGGAAAATGGTCGCAGCGACCATGCACCAAACACTGTTATTTTACAGGGATTGTAACAAAAATGGTCGCAACGTCTTGAAAATGGTCGGAAAGTGGTCGAAAAATGGTCGAAAAATGGTCGGGGTTGTCTCGTGGTCCCGACAGCTGTGCGATCGGGATTTTTGCGCGCCGACCCCAGCGTTACATATTTTTCCTGAATTGACCCGAGTGTTTCATGAGCGGCCTTGGTTTTCGCATCCGAGTCCCATCATTTCTGACGGCGGTTGCGTTCCGTCCGAATCCAGCTTGTGGGCGACGAGCGAGCCCCGTTTACATACACACCTCGGAAGCGTTGACGTTGGGCCCTAGCTTTGCCTCGACGCGTCTGGCCTGTCTCGGCGCATGCCTGTCGCAGAGTTTCTGCGCTGCCGATCTGCCATTCGCCATCCCAATGCTGATCGCGCACCTCGACTCTACGGAGGGGCGGGGGGCGGGTGGCGCCGCCCTGTCGGGCAGGTCTTCGGCCAACGCTGCGGGTAAACGTACGTCCCCGAAAGCGCCAACAACGCCTCCTTCTGACGGTCACTGCCGTCGGAAATTGATGGTGTGCATCCTCCCTCCTGCTCATGACTCGTCGTCCCGTTTGCCGTCCCCCTCCAGTTCGCATTGTTCATACCGTTTAGTGTTCTTTATCACCCCTTCTTCCCCCATACAAACCTCGCTTCACGTTGGGGGCCAGCTGAAGGGCGGGAGACGGGGGAGGGGGGACTCAGTTATTATCCTTCCTTCCTTACCTGAAGTCCCCGTGGTAGTGGGCATGCGGACCCACGCCTCCCCCCTAACAAGCAGAGCATCTCGCGAGCGATGTCTGCTCGTGCCCGCTCCTCAGAGCGGCGTCCGATGCCCATCAAGGGCTCAGTGTACTCGGCGGCCGTGTAGCTCAACGCGCACACCTAGTCCGACTCCGAGAGCTCCACCTTGGCATTCTTGAGGTCGTAGAGCTGCTGGACCCGAAGCTGCAGCGCCTTCAGCTTGGCCACGGGCTTGTTCACCTTCTCGGGGATCTTGCCGAGGCAGCTCACGTAGGTGGACTCGTCGTACATGCCCTTCACCTGCGCGAGGTCGTACATCACGCAGGTCTTGAGGAACGTCATCGGGCCGGCCAGGTTCTCCACCACCGCCAGCTGCTCCTGGAGAGGTATGGCGAGGCGGGAACTAAGTAATGGAGGATGAAGAGTGGGGAGCGCCGTCCTTCATCTTCTGGAAGAACTCGTCATCCTTCGCCCACGCCCACTTCTTGTCCTCGCCCTTCTGCACCACCTCGATCATCGTGTTGACCTGCGTGCACGCCTGGCTGTAGAGGGCGATGCTGGACTGCGCGTTCCGCACGATCTGCTGCGTCTCCTTCTGCTGCTCCTTCTTGCGGGCCTTGTCCGTCTGCTCATCAGCGGCCTCATCCTCGACTGGCGACGGCGACGGCATCGGCTGCGGCTTGGACTTGGATTTGGGCTTTGCCTTGCTCTTGCCTTTGATCGTGCTCTTGACCTTGGCCTTCGCCTCGAGAATCGGGGCCTCGCTGGTGCGCTGCCGCTTGACAGGGGGAGTCTCGGCATCGCCCGTCTTCGTCTCCTCGACAGGAAACAGCTCGAGGCTGTCTCCCATGCCTGGGGGCTCGATTCGGCAACGGCCTCCAGGGCCCCGCCCGAACCCCAAGCTCGGGAAACAACCTGAAACTGTTTCCCGCGTGTATCCTCTGCTGCCACCAGCAGGGCGCCGCCGAGCTCCCCTGCCGCCGCGGGCGCTTGCCCGCCGCCGCGGCTCGCAGCAGCGGACTGCCCAGGCGCCGTGCGGCACTCCGCCGCTGGCTGCTGCTGCTGCTGCTGCTGCTGCTGCTGCTGCGGCTGCTGCGGCTGCTGCTGCGGCTGCTGCCCTGAGCTGCTCGCCGTATCCGCCGTCGGGTGCTCGGTCTTCCGGCGCTTGGACTCGTCGGGCGCCTTCTCGAAATCTGGCGCAACATAGTCTGGATGATCGTCCTGCCACTGGGACCACGCCTTCTCGAATCTGTTCCGAAAGCCCGCCTTGCAATCCGCGTGGCAGCGTAACGCGACCATGCGGCAGATCGCACAGTTACCCATTGTCGCCCTCGTCGATTATCTTTCGCCTCCCGCCCTCATCCCGCCTTCCTTATTTCCTCTCTCTGATCGGGGAGCGGCGGATCGCGACAGCGCGATAGCTAGAGATACTCCATCCGCTTGCTCCACGCGTTGTACCTGCACCACTTGCCGCCAAGCTTGATGCAGGCAGCGCAGATGTTCGCTGCTGCCTGGGTCGGGCGGGGGGGGGGGCGATGCGAGCGGTTCCCGTTCCCATATTCCGTCATCCTCTTTTGGTCCGTCCTCCTTCTCTTCCTCATCCTCTTCTTCTTCTTCTTCTTCCTCCTCCTACTCCTACTCCTTCCCGTCCTCCTCATCCTCTTCCTTCTCACCTTCCTCCTCCTCCTCCTCCTTCTCCTCCTTGCGCGCCCCCCCTCCGCCCACCTCCCCCCGTGTCCGCCCTCCTCCGTCCACCTCTCCGTCCTTCCTGTCCAGTCCCCTCCCCCCGTCCACCCCGCCCCGAGCGCCTGCAGCCCTGTGCGAGTCACGCCGTGCGAGCTCTGGAGCCCCGCGACGCGCTCGAACGGCTCGTACTCCCCCCACTCCTCGTCAGCCTCGTACGACGTCTGCGTGAAGCGCCTCTTTGGACGTGGATTGAATGCTACTCCTTGCCCTGTTGCTCCTCTCCTTCTCCTCCACCTTTCTCCCTCCACACTGCCTCCTTTCCCGTATCTGCATCCTCCTCTTGATCTCCAACTTTCTTTCCTCATGAGTCGGTGTCTTGATTAATGCAGCCGACTCATCCTGCTCCTCCCTAATCCTGTCCTTGATCTCCTTCCTTGTAACTAAGTCATTCCTCCGTCTCCTCTGTTACACCCCTTCCGTATCTGCCTCCCCCATCCCGCCATGGCCTCTTCTTCTGGTAGACCGCAAAGAGCTGGTCGCACCACTGGAGGCGGAAGGCCTCCTTCGCTGTCTGGCCCTGGAGGCAGGCGTACTTCTTGGCGTCCTGCTTGGCCTGCGGGTCGTTCGAGTCGATGTAGCGCTTGAACCGCTGGCCCATGTTGCTCGCCTTCTTGCAGCTCCTGCTCCGAAGCTCTAGACAGTTGTACTTCATCTTAGTCATCCTCATCGTGATCCTCCACATCCGCCTCATCAGCATCACCATCATCACCATCAGCACCAGCACCATCATCATCATCATCATCATCATCATCATCATCAGCATCAGCATCAGCAACATCAACATCACCATCGTTAGCATCGACATCACCAGCATCAGCATCAGCATCATCACCATCAACATCATCTCCACCATTAGCATCATCAGCAACACCATACTCGTCATCGGTATCAACATCATCACCATCATCATCCTCATCACCACCACCATCATCATCAGCATCAGCATCATCATCAACATCAACACCATCATCACCATTATCAGCATCATCCCCATCTTCATCATCACCATCATCGTCATCAGCATCATCATCATCATCATCAACCTCATCATCATCACCATCATCGTCAACACTATCTTCGCCATTGCTCCCGTCATCCGTGCCCCCCCCCCCTCGTGCTCACCCGTCATTCGCATCATCCGTGTTGTCCTGGTTTCCCCATCCCACGTTATCGTGTCCTCATATCTTCCCACGCCATCATCACTTCCCTCGTGTGTTCCTCAATGCCCCTCTCCACATGTACCGCCTCCTTCATTAATCCTACCCCCATCCCCCGACCACCCTACCGCATCCCTCACCCTCCGTATTCCATCTCCGCCCTTGGCGTCCTGCTGTGGTACGCCTCCTCGAGCGCAATGTCCCTGTCGTCATCGTCGGCGGCGGCCTCCGTGTCGTCGCCATCTCCTGGCGGGGGAGGTGTGCTATGATAAGTGGTTTGCGCGTGGTTGTGTGTGTGTGTGTTTGTGTGTGTGTGTGAGTGGGTGGGTGGGTAGGTGGGTGGGTGCGTAGGCGTGTGTGTGTGTGTGTGTGTGTGTGCGTGTGTGTGTGGGTGGGTGGGTGGGTGGGTGGGTGGGTGGGTGGGTGGGTGGGTGGCTGTGCGTGTGTGGGTGTGTGGGTGTGTGTGTGTGTGCGTGTGCGTGTGTGTGCGCGTGCGTATGCGCTAGAAGCACATGTTGACATCGCGCGGCACGTTCGTGTATCTGAACGCTGCCGCGGTAAATTTTACATTAGGCGTGTGGGATTGTGGATACAAGCTTTATTCCGCACTCCTTTGATGCGATGCTCCGCCTTGTACATGTCCATCAGCTTGTTCCCGAGGTAGTCCATCGCAGGAATCTCCCCGTGGTGCTTGCTGGGGTCTGCTGGGAGCCCGCGGAGGTCGCTGCCGTCGGCAACGCCGACTGGTGGTTGCTGGATCGGTGGCGCCAGCTGCTGACCGTCTGGATGGGCGACCCGAGCTTCGCCAGGGACACCGCATGGAACATCAACTTGACCTGAAACCGTCACCTGCTCGGAGACTGCGACCTGCGACGAAACAACCACCTGCTCCGAGACGTGCGCCTTCCCCGCGGACATCATGTACTGGTTCGCCAACTCACCTGCCGCCGGCAGGACGGGCTGCGACTGGCACGGGGTCGAGCGCAGGGGGTTCTGCTGGACTGTGATGCCCCGGCGCGACGCGATCTCGGCCAGGGACGCGTCGTCATCCCCCATGTGGTCCTGGGGCTAACTCGCTGCTTCCCCTGACATATGCTCCTCCTCCTCCTCCTCCTGATCTGGATCATCCATGCGAACTGCCCAATGAAGTACAGACCCGCCTGGGCCCACCCCTGCAAACCGAAAAACGTCTGCGAGCCCCCTTTATCGGAAGTGCTTTTTCATGGTTACCGTGCCGTTCCTGGGGGCTGAGGTACCCCATGCCAGTGCCCTGACCTTCTGGAAGCTGGTCGCCCTGAGAGTCGGGGACCGTTTGCGCCGCTGGTTCCTTACCCCCGACGTCGCGGGGCTCCAGGGTGGTCGGCGCCGTGAACGAAGTCATGCTGTCGACCCAGCCGTGGCCACTATCAGGGGGCGAGTCGTCCACCTGCACTGGTTCCTGAGGCGTTCGAGGCGGCGCCGACCCAGGTTCACTGCCGTGACCGCTGGCGTGTGCTGAGGGAGGCGCCGTCGTGGGCGTGGGCGCAATCGCAGTCGACTTCACCAGCAGCCCGTGGATCACGGTGCCCGCGCGCGGGCTGTCCATCATCTCTTTGGTGATTGGTTCTGTATACATGCAGCGATGGACCTGAAACGAACCTGATCGGGACCTTTGAGCACTAATGCGGAGGAGTCGGGGGCGGCATTGGGTGGGCATGCCCAAAGGTTGTCCGATTCCGACACGCTGTTTTGCGACAAACTTACCCAGGACGCACCCGATACAAACAACCATGAGCAATCTTTGATTTAGAAGTCTCAGCCATCGCGACCGCCCAGGCGATTGCCAGACAATATCCCCAGGCAAACTCACAGCAAACCCATGTAGCCCCCAACGCCGCACGACTAACAACAACTGGTAACCGATCTGGACCCCAAACCTTGCCCGACCCCAGCCCACCCCGCCGACCCAGACCCCTGCTGGAATCACGATATCCAATGCACATTGCCCGCGGCAGGGCTAGCGGCCTACCCCCAGTTTTCGGACGTCTGACGGACCGCGGCTCATCCACCGCGGCAGGGCAACCATGTTTTCGGACGTCTGACGGAACGCGGCGCATCCACGGATGATGATCCTCAGCTCGCAGACTGAGACTACGAAGAATCAGAACCCGAGCGGTCCAACAACAGCCGACTGGCCTCAGCGTAATCATCGGCCCCTGGCATCCTCGCAGAACCGAGGAGGCAGTCAGAGTCGGACTCCGCGGCCGTTGGGTCTGCACGGGCATCCTCCCAAGAGAACAATCAACGATCGGGGCCAAATTTTCAAAAACAACATCGTTCGGGGTGCTTCGTGTTTTTGGGTGTGTAGCGGGTTGGGGGGGGGGGGGTTGCAACGGAGGGGTGGGTGCGTTTCTGGGGCAACGTGATCATTAATGTTCCGGGGCGTTGGAATCTAGCTGACTCAGAAACACGATCGGACCTTATCACCCTTGGAATCCTCCTTGGTGGCCTCCACCTCCGCCTGCACGACCGTCTCGTTGCCCACCTGGGACTCCTGGCGCTTGACCTGGACGCTGTCCAAGCCGACCTGCGACTGCGACTGCGACATGTCGAGCGCCTCACGGATGATGTCATGCGAGGACTTCTTCGTGCGGATCCTCTTCTTGGGGGTGATGTTCGGGTCATCTCCGCCTGGCCCTGCAGCTGGTTCTGGTTCCGCAGGCGCATCCACCTCCACCCCTGCTGTTACATCTCCATCTTCGGCTGGGTCGTCGCCATCAGCTCCATCGGCTTCGAACGCGGCGCCCCCGTCGGTGCCGTGGCCAGTGGCTGCTACGGGTGGCGCCGCAGCTGCTGGGCGCTTCAAAGTTGGAGGCGCGGACTTGGTGATGCCGCCCTCCTTCATCAAGGTTTTCTTCATGGTGTCGGCCTCCTGCTTGCTGTAGATCGAGCCCCCCTTGATGGCGTCGAGGATCTTCTTCGTGAACTTGATGGACTCGTCCTGTGTAGAACCCGCGACGCGCAGAACCATCGCACCCCCTCCCCGATCCCAGCCGCGAAGGGCAGGGAGACGGGGGAGAGGCGCAATGGTTCAGCATTGTCGTGGGCATTGGGGCCTGGCCGCCAGAGAACCACGCGGCGTCGACCTGCGTCAACTGCTCGTTGGTCCCGTCGGGGTGTATGCGGACGAGGGTGCACAAATGCTGCATCTCCTTGCCCTTCGGCTGGTTGTTGCGCATCTTGATGTAGAGGGTCTCTGCGCGATCACCCGTGCCCATGGTGGTGACGTGGATGCGCGTGTTGCCTTTCTTCGTGGTGCTTCCGTCTCCTCGCGTGTCCAGGTACTTGTACCTCATGCCGTCGGGCCAATGGGCGATCACCTTGCCATGTTCATCACGTTCAGTCTTGCTTGGCGGCTCTGGTATCTTCTTCCCTGCTCCATTCGATCTCGTCCTGATCATGCTGTCCATGGTCTCGTCGAATGCCATCTTGTACTCGATCTGCTTGAACTTGTACGTGGAAACCCACTCCTCCAAGTTCCCGTCTCCAGTCTTCTCGTCCTGGTCATCGCCCCCGTCGCAGGTGTCATCCGGCGTGAGGCCATGCTCCTGGGGGCGCGGAACATGATTGCAAGATGTCACACCATTGTCGTAAAGTGGTCGAAACATGGTCGACCATTTTTCGTGATTATTGGATTTGTGTTCGTGTGTTTGTGGTGGTGATGGTGGTGGTGGTGTGTGTAGTGTGAGTGTGTGTGTATGTGTTCGTGTGTTCGTGTGTGTGTGTGTGCGTGTGTGCGTGCGTCTGTGCGTGCGTGCGCTATGCGCATTTGGTTAATCAGCGTGCGATCCTTGACTGCGTCAGCGAACCATTTCGGCCACGACTTGCGTGACACCACCTTGTACACGTGCCTGGCCAGCGTGCGCAACCTTCTGGGCCAGCCCCCCCGCACCGCACGCGCCTCCCTCCGCATCCTCATCTCATCCTATCTCTCTCTCTCTCTCTCTCCCTGTCTCTCTCACTCTCGATCTCCCCCCTCTGTCTCGTTCTCTCTCCCCCTCTCTCTCTCTCTCCCTCTCTCTCTCTCATCTATATATATACATAGCCGTCTCTCCCCCTCTCTAGTTGCTCTACTTGTTTCGCTCGTTCTCTCTCTCTCTCTCGATGTCTCTCTCTCGCTCTCTCTCTCTCTCTCTCTCGCTCTCTCTCTCTCGCTCGCTCGCTCGCTCGCTCGCTCGCTCGACCTCGCTCCCCCTCGCTCTCTCGCTCTCTTCCTCTCTTTGCCGTGCCCTCTCTGGCTTATGCATGTTCTCCACGTCGCCATGTTTGCATTCATGTCTCTCTCTCTCTCTCTCTCTCTCTTTCTCTCTCCCTCTCTCTCTCTTTCTTTCTGTCTCTGCGTTGTCTCCTCCTCCTGCTCCCCCCTCGCCATCATCAGCGCCACCACCATCCCTGTATAGTCCTCATCCCATACATCGCCATCATCGTGATCATGACCATCATCAACATCATCACGCTCGTCATCGCCATCACCACCACCGCCATCATCATCCTCACCACCATCACCGCCGTCGTTATCTGCATCAGTACCGTTAGCATCACTGCCATTCTCCTCGTCCATGTCCTCCCCATCCTCATCCATCTCTCCCCCCCCATCATGTTGATCCGCCTTATACCACCTCATTGCCCTTTACACCGTTGTCCTCCTCATCGTCCTCATCATCATCGCCCTCATCAGCATCTTCATCATCATCGGTATGATCATCACCATCGTCATCATCAGCATCAGCATCATCATACTCGTCATCTTCAGCATCGTCATCATCATCAACATCAGCATCGTCATCATCATCTTCACCATCATCATCAGCATCATCATCAGCATCATCACCATCAGCATCATCATCATCTTCATCAGTATCACCATCATCAGCATCATCATTATCATCATCATCATCATCATCATCATCATCAGCATCATCATCATCATCATCACCATTCTCATACATCTATTCATACCGCTCTGACCTAGCAGAGTTCTCGCTCGCCCACATGGAGCACTGCGAGGAGCTGAGGTCTGGGAACTTCTCCTTGGCAATCATCGTGAAGGCCGCGTCGCACGCCTTGGGGCCGAAGCTCAGGTTGGGGTCAACCTTGAGCCTCATCGTGGCCACCAGCGCGGCGTGCTGGACGACGGTGTCGCGGTGCTGCTTGACGCCGTCGCCCTTGGCCTCCTTGTTGGGGTAGGTGAGCCACTCCTTCTCCGTCACGAAGGGCGCGAACTCCTTGGGCGGGCACGGGGGGCGGATGAGGGAGAGACGGGTGGAGGAGAACGTGGGGGGATCCAGGATGAGTTGCGACCAAGGTAAACGGGAAGTGGGGACGGGGGAGGGGCGGGCGAGAAGAGGGGATAGGAATGGAACCAGTTAGCGGAACCAGGAATGGAACCAGATAGGAATGGAACCAGTTAGGAAGAGGTGAGGGGAGGAATGGGACGCAAAGATAAGCTCCTGGACCATGAGCTCCGCGTTGGAGCATGGCCGCGCCCTCGATGGTCTGTCCGCCGCGCCGTCGTCGTCCACGTCCGCCATGGCCTGGGCAGTCGGCGACTGCCCAAGCCGAGGCGGCTTGGGCAGTCGTCGACTGCCTAATTCTTCGGGAGGCGTTTTTTCGTGTTTTCCTATGGGGTTGTTGAGGGTGGCGGTGCGGGGTGGGTCGGGGTGGGTCGGGGTGGGTCGGGGTGGGTCGGGGTGGGTCGGGGGGGTCGGGGGTAGGGGTCGCGAGCTCCCGAGCCCGCGCTCGAAACCGCTCCGCCCCACAGCGGGGCGAGGTGGGCGCGTTGCGAATCCGAGCCCTCGCGCGAAAGGCGACGGCGTGTGGACCGAAAAAACCGAAGCCCCACGTGGGAGCGCCAGGCGTGACAGTCGCAACCCCCGTCTGGGAGGCACCGGGCGCGCAGCAAAGCGTTGCACCCCTTACACAACCTATTACAATACATGTTTTTAGTAAAAACTGACGAGTATGTTGCGTCGTTTGAAAATTGACTAATTTGCTTGTGTTTGTAGAAAATTGACTAACGTTTTCGTTTGTGTGATAAATTGACTAACTTCCTGTTTTGGTTACATAAATTGACTTGGTTTTTGGGCGTTTAAAAAAAGGACTAAATCTTAGTCCTTTCCATCCTCAGGGAAGGCCCTCATGCTCGCCGTCGAGACGCCCACAACGGTGTCCAATCGGATCGCGATGGCGTGCGCCTCGCTCAGCTTCGGCGGCAGCAGCCTGGACAACCTGGCCCCGTGGTCGGCCTCTGTGGCGGACTTCCCGACCTGCAAGACGGTCGCGTTCGATAAGTACAGTGCGCCGCATGACACAAAGCTAGAACCTAGGCCCAGGGCCCCCGTGGTCTTCGACCAGTGGAAGCGGCAGGCCCAGAACATGACCAGGTTCTTCGGGCTCGTCTTCGGACGAGAGCATGTTAGGGAGCGTCTGGATTGCCTGGAGACTCTCGCGCGGGAGTGCGAGAAGGATGACCACGCTTTCCCGCCCAAGTTCGTCTATGAGTTGTGGGAAGAGCTGTGGGCGACCTGGTGCGAGCGACTCCGGGAGAAGAAGCGAGGCCTTCTGCGTGTGCTGCAGACGGACAACCCTCGGAAGGAGGATCTCAAGATGGTGGCCTTTGCTCCCCGGCCGGACGGGCGTCCAGCATTCGTCTTTCCCAACGTCTTCGACCTCGAGTCTCCCACAGGCTACTACCAGGAGGTCGTGCGCCCGCGGCAGCAGCGCTACCTTCAGACCGTCCTCAACGACTCGATGCACGGGGTGCGTGGCGCCCCGGGCAAAGCTGGGGAGGTCAGAGGAGAAGGAGATGAGCCAGCCACAGAGCCTCAGGAACAACGAGCTGGAGCCACCCCCAAGAAGAAGCCTAAGGCCAAGGCCCAGCCGAAAGCCAGCTCCGCGCGGGCTGCGTACCCTGCGGGCAAACGGCTGAACGCCCAGGAGATCAAGCTGTCTGTCCGGCACGCGCCCTGCGACAAGCAGGGCAAGCCGCTCTGCTGGGACAATTCGACCTGGATAGGCTGCAAGAAGGGGGCCTCGGGGTGCTCTCACTCGCACGAGCTCATCAAAGGACTGAAGGACGTGCACTGGACCGTGCAGTGTCAGCTCCTCAGGCGGGGTGGGCTCCGCAACGCCGCCAAGATCGACCCAGCTTCGGTCAATGGGAGAATCGCACAGCTGAGGGCCCAGGCGAAGACCGAGGCGGACAGCAAACGGGCCGCAGGTGCTGGCGCAGCGGAGAGCCAACCCGCCAAGACAGGTTGGGCACCGCCTGACGAGTACGCCGAGGTCCAGTGCACCGAACTGGAGTCGGAGCTTCGGGAAGCCGCTCAGGGGCCCGATGCGACCTGGCTCGAGGACCCGCGCGCCGACAGCCCGGCCCTGGTTGGGACGAGTGTCTGCGCAGATGAAGGAGCCCTGGCCCAGCGGAAGCTGCTCGAGGCCGTCCAGGAGAGCGGGGCGCTCGACCCCGTGAGCCATGCCAGTGACTACATGCGGTCGCATGTCTTGGCACGTCTTGCTTGCGCCCGCGGGCGCGAGGAGGAGCTTTCGGTTGAACAGGTGCTCCTCGAAGCAACGCGCCAAGGTGGGCCCACTCTGGCCGCCGAGGCTAGCGAATTGCTGGACCGCCTCGGGGCGAAGGCTGGCAACCTGGGAGCTGACCCTGACGTCATCATAACGCCAGTGCGGTGGGGCGCTGAAAAGTCGGTGGGTCAAGGCTCTGTCACAGTGCAAGGCCATACTTGGCGCTACCTCGACTACCAGGACCAGCTGCCGTTGGACGAGTGCGTCGCGAAGCGATTACAAGTGGCCGCCGGTGTTTCGGAGGAACGGCAGCGCCTCCCACTCCACCTGGCGGCCGCCAAGCTTTGGGTGCAGCTGGAGACTCCACCCGACGCCCAGCAGGTCAAGGACTTGGCCCTTGAGATTCGCAGAGACCTCCTGGCGAAGGCTACCGACGCGGCCGCTGGCCTCGCCGATGCCCCGCCCTGGATATCCCCCAGGGAGGCCGAGGTCCGGATGCGCATCCATGACGCAGTGCATCGCGACCACGACAAAGATTTCCGATGCGTTGCCCTCTTCCCGTGCGAAGCATTGGAGGAGGTGGTACTTAGAGTATGGCGAGCGGATCACTGGGGTCACCTGGATATCGATACAGTCCTCCCCGTGGGAGAGCCCAAGCAGGAGTGCCACGTGATTATCCATCGCGGGCATATGCGTGTCCTCCACCCTCCGCCTGGAGCCGACGGCCAGCGAGTAGCAGACGAGCTCATCCGCACCTGGGCCACGAGCGGAAAGGACCTCAAGGAGCTCCCCACCATGGGCTGGGAGACGTACCTCGCCCCGGAGGAGGATGGCACTCCGGCGGTGGCCAGTAAGCCTCCCCCGTGCCAGCATTGCAGAGCCCTTGCAGCACAGCAGCAGCAGCGTGGGAGAGCCGCCGGCGGGGCAACCGCCGCAGTCGAGCTCACCACCGAGGTGGAGTGTCCAGACTTCGGGGACTTGGAGCCTCTGCGATTGAGGCCCGCGTTCGCGTGGGGACTCAGGACGCGGGAGATTTTCGCCGGTGCCGGGCGTTGGACGCAGGCCATGAAGGATGCGGGCATCGTCACCAGCGAGTCTGTCGAGTACTTCGGGCAGCCGTTGCTCGGAAAAGACCCCAGGCCGCAGTTCGACATACGCGACCCGCTGGTACGGGAGCGCCTGTACCAGGAGTTCAGCGCGCCTCCCGGCCCCGACGAAGCCAACGTGCTGCAGTTTGCCCCGCCCTGCGTGAGCCATTGCCCCTGGCAGCTGGCAGCAGGAGGGACGAGGACTTTCGAGTGCCCAGATGGAACCGGAGAGCGGCAGATCGAGATCGACGGCAACGTATTCGGGGAGTTCGCGTGCATAGGGGCGAAGCGGGGCTACGAGGCGGGACGAGAGTTCCTCATCGAGTCATCAGCACGGGATGGGCGGTACCCTAAGCTGTGGGACCGCCCCTGCATGCGGGCCCTGATGCGCACGACTGGAGCCCGAGTTCTCGCCATAGACATGTGTGAGTGGGGGCTCGCACCACCGGACGAGCCACAACATCGGTATCAGAAGCGGACCTGGTGGTTGGCATCACTCGGGCTTTACCCCTATGCCTTGATCTTGGCCAGGAGGTGCACAGGCCAGCACACGCATCGCACGTTGGAGGGCGGCCTACCGTATGATCTGACGGATGCCCAGGTGGAAGCCTACAACCTCGATGCGCGCACGCGGCTCAGCAAAGCCGAGGCCAGCGAATTGATCAACCTCAGCACCAAACTGGGCGAGGCCAGCGGGTGCTACGGCCTCAACAGCGACGGGGTCACCATCACGCTGCCCCCAGACGACAACCTGATTCGCGTGAACCAGCTCATCGCGCGGGCCGCCCCAGACAATTTCCACTGGGCGAGGATCGATTTCCGCACTAAGCAGCACTACTCCGCTTTGCCTGAGAACCAGTGGGCCCTCTACTTCGGGAAGACCCCCGAGGGCGAGCTCCGCTTCACCCTCGGCAAGCAGGCCCCGCCCAACCTGGAAGGTGGAGGACGCGTTCCCAGCGGCACTCCCCAGCTCAGCGCTGCGGTGAAAGGAGAGTTGGGAAGCGCAGGCTTCGGACTGGGACTACGGGGCATGCGGAGGACTCAGCACGCGGGGCAGTATGCACCGCGGCTGTGCGCTGCCTGGGCAGCCGTGCTCAAGGCAGCGGCTGCCGGCACCGCCCCAGAGAAGCTGGAACAACATATCGCCGCTATGGACGCCGAGTCGCGGGCTTTGGAAGAGAAGTTGGAGAGCAAGGTGGCGCGGGCCGGGCGTTCTGACGCCCTGGAACAAGAACCCCCCCCCTCTTTTCAGCCTCCGGCCTGTGCGGGCGAGGGCGGCAGTACCGAAGATGGGGCCATCAACGAGCACAGCGTGAAATGCGGCAGCCTGAAGCAGAGCGCCAACACCTGCTGCCTGCCCCACTCGACATGGAGAAGCTCAATGGAGGTCGAATTCGACGGGGGCTCAAAGGGCCACCGGAGAGGCGGTCGTTCAAAGGACGACCACCTGGAGAGGAACGTGGCGGAGGCGGACGGCAGGAGCTCAAAGGGCGAAGGCCGAGGTGAAGAGGAGGTGGAGGTGGAGACCGACGGCGAGCCGACCATAGTCACATGGGGTGGCGACGAGAAGCGAGGTGGCAAACGAGGTGGCAAGCGAGGAGGCTGGAAGCGCAACAAGGCGCGCAAGCGTGAAGCACGTGAAGCTGCTGCTCGCGGAGGTGGCGGATCTGGCGGAGGTGGTGATGACGATGGCGACGGGGACGAGAGCCCCGAGGAGGAAGAGGAGGAGAACCGCCGCCAGAAGAAGGCGAGGGAGGCCGAGGACGAGGCGTCGCGGGCCAGCCCGGTGCGGATCTTCGTCCCGCAGCAGGGAGACCAGTGGGTGCTGCTCAAGGGGGGCCCGTTCGAAGCTGGAGAGGTCAAGGCGAGGCTGAGGGTCTCTGAGACACTATCCGGGGGCTTCTTCGACGCCGACCAGCTGTGCCTCTTCGAGTTCACAGAGGATGACGATACTGCAGGAGCGCATGGGCCACCCCTCGACGACGAAGAAGCGGTGCGCCCCGGCGAGAAGTTGCTGCTGTGGGCCACGCTGAAGCCGCCGAAGGAATGGACCAGTTGGAGCCCCCGGTGGAACCGAGACCAGCAACCAGCACCTGGTGCTACAGCCCAGGAGGGTCAGCGGAGAGTCACGGCCAGGATCGCCGACAGAGCAGCCGCAGCAGCAGCGGCAGCGGGGTTGAGCGGTGCCGCAGCGAGCTCAGCAACCAGCAGTGGCCGCCAGCCAGCCCCAACGTTCAGCGAGGTGGCTGCAGCAGCGAGCGGCATCCGAGCGAGCTCAGTCCCTCCGTCCAGCGGGGGCACCTCGAGGAGCTCAGGTGCCCTAATGCGGGTCGAGGAACAGCTCGCCGAAGCTCAAGGGCAGCATGCTCGAGCAGCGAGCGAAGGCGGCGACCAGGAGCTGAGCGCTGCGCGTGTAGTAGGGCAGCTGGAGATCAGGCGCAACGAGGTCCAGGCCCGCCGCGCTGCCCGGCTCGAGCGCGAGGCGCGCCGGCGGGAGCGCGAGGGCCAGAGGGCCACCAGCGCACCCCCAGAGCCCCACAGCTTGCAGGCGCCCCCGGAGGCCCCCCCTCCGCCCGAGGCGGAGGAAGACCCAGAGACCACCTCAGAGGAGATGGGACGCCGGGTTGCCGAGGCACACCCAGGCGTAGCCTGCCGCGGGGGGGTCCACAAGTGCAACGCCGCCCGGCGATTCGTCAAGAACTTCAACGACGTGCGGAGGGGTGGCAAGAGCTACGACCTGCAGCATGCGGATATCCTGTACGTGAACGGGATCGGGCAAATCAGCGACGTGCTGATGCAAGAATATCCCGGGGCCGACCCGACGGACCCGTCCCTGCCGCCGGAGCCTCGCCAGCTCGGCGAGATCCTGGCGCGCTACGTGGAGGAGCACGAGACGTTGAAGGTCAAGATGAAGAGCCTCGGCATCCCACGAGACGAGCAGGCCGGGGGTGGGGTCCTGGACCCCATCTACGTCGCGACCGAGAGGACCTACATCGAGGAGTACGAGGGTCGAGACGTTCCTAGCGCCCGCAGCCGCAGCCGCAGGAGAAGTGGAGGAGCGGCCCCCTCCGGGGGAGCGAAGCCCTCCGGAGGCGCGCCTGGCGACTCGGAGTCATCCGCCTCCGAGACGATGGCCCCTGACACCCGAGGCCGGCTGCGAGCGAGGTCGCCCCCGGATGAGAACCGCGGGCGCAGCTCCGCCCCAGACCCGAGGGACCCAGGGCGCAGGTGCGGAGGCCCCGAGGTGCCGCCGGCGGACGCCCGCCATGGCGCGCACCACAGGAGCCGTGCGGAGGCATGCCAGGACGAGCGTCGATCGCCGCCGGCAACACCTCATCCTGGCGCCCCCGAGGCTCAGGAGTACTTGCGCTGGTGCCTGGAGCATGCTGAGATTGCCCCTGAGCTGGTAAAGGAAGTGACGGGCCTGGGGAATCGCCTGCTCCTCGCCGCAGGGAGCGTGGAGGCTGCCGCAGCGAGGCTCCGCGAGGAACGGGAGCTCGTCCTCGGGAATCCTCTCGGGGGAGTGCTCGATCCCAAGTTCGGCGAAGCTCTCGAGGAGGACCACCGGCGATACCTCCAGGAGATGGCGAGCAGGGGCGTCCCCGTTCGGAGGCAGCAGCCCAGGCGTCGGACTATAGCCAAGCCCCACGCTTCCGCGAGGGACCATGCCCTGGAGATGTACGCCAAGGCCTGGAAGGACACGTCCTACGGCGCCGTGCTCTGGGCCACCCCGGAGGCCGAGGCCGCCTTGTCCGCTTCCGAGCTCATCGAGAGCCCGTCGGGGCGAGTGCCTAAGATGTTGCCCGACCGCACGGTGAGCAGCGAAGGGCGCCCCATACATGATATGCGGGTTGCCAATGGGGACTCGCCCAAGGAGCTGCATCCGCCGGCGCTCCAGCCCAAGCACGAAGCCCTCGTGCGCCTGTCACTCTGGTGGTCCGCGCGCCACCCGGGTGTGCCGCAGGTGATAGCCAAGCGGGACGTGTCGCGGGCCTTCAAGTGGCACTGGGTGCGCGACGAGGACGTGGCCGAGTTCGGCACCTCCCTCCCGGGCGACGCTGTGGGCCTGACCACGCGCGTGATCATGATCCACTGCGTGATGGTCTTCGGGTGGTCGGGGTCGCCGGGCGAGTACATGGCGTTCGCCTGGAGTGCCAAGTGGGACCACGAGCGGCGTCGCCCACCGGACACAGCGGTCAACGACACGGTGCGCTGGTCGTCCAAGTGCACTCTGATGGACGACGGCGTCTT
This sequence comes from Prorocentrum cordatum, assembly GCA_963575745.1. Classification (NCBI taxonomy): domain Eukaryota; class Dinophyceae; order Prorocentrales; family Prorocentraceae; genus Prorocentrum; species Prorocentrum cordatum. The sequence continues at coordinate 93,399 of CAUYUJ010001654.1, forward strand.
GGTCGAGCCACTGGTCGGCCTCAGGCCCTGGCTCAGCGCAGCCGACTGCGACGCGAGCATGCGGCGCGTCTGGGGCGGCGACGCGATCAACGTCGACAAGATGGCGGAAGAGGGCACCTTCCAGGCAGAACAGTGGTCTGGGGCCTCTACCTGGACGTGGACAAGCAGCGCTCGAGGCTCCCAGAGCCCAAGTGCGTGAAGGCCGCCCACCTCCTGGCGATCGACGAGCTTCGCTACGGATGCCGCCGGGTCCCCATTAAAGTCGTCCAGGAGCTGAGGGGGTCGGCCCAGTTCTGGGTGGCCACGCAGCCGGCTATCAAGCCCGAGCTGCCGGTCATCGACCGCCTCCTCGGCGGTGGGCTCGGAGCGGCATGGGCAGAACCCCGAGGGAGCGCTGAAGAGATCGCCCTTGCCTGGGACGAGTGGGATCAGACCCTCGAGCTGCTGCGGGTGCTCTTCGACGCACCCGAGGCCTGGGCGTCCACCTTCGAGGCGAGCTTCATTTCCTGTCTATGGCCGCGCGAGCGCCTGGCACTCCCAGCAGCCGCCGCCCGGACGAGATGGACTGGAGGCGACGCAACCACGACGACCATCGGCAGCATCGACTGGGGGCGAGCAGTGGCCGGCAGTAAAGCGATGCCACCTCACTATATGGCCGTAGACGCCGCCCCGCTCCTCCGCCAGTTGGAGGACGTGCTGAGCCATCCAGGGGCCGAGAAGGACTGGGCGATAGCCATCGTGGAGCTGCTTGCATTTGTGGCCCTAGCTGCCGCGAGGGGTAGCGAGTGGCAAGGCGAGCTGGTCTTCTACGTCACCGACAACATGAACGTGCGGTCGTGGATTTCCAAGAGGCGGCCCAAGCACCCGCTTGCACGGCATCTCATTCGCCTTGTTCAGCGCCTGGAGGCTTGCCATGGGTTCAGCACGACCGCGCTGTACATCCGCACTTACCACAACGACATCGCAGACTGGCTGTCGCGAGAAGAGGCCAAGAAGGTCCACTCCGAGCTCCTGCGCAAAGGGTGGACCCGCATCGAGCCGCCCGAGGAGTGGGGGAAGATGCTGGCCGAGGCAAAGGAGCACCTCCTGCGGCTACCTGGAGAAGATGGGCCCATTGCGGAGTCAGCACTCCGGCATCGGGCGCTGAGGACCCCAGCAGCAGTGCCACGCAGCCTCGCCCTCGCAGGGCGCCGGGGCCTCGAGCTGGGGAGCCCACTGGGGACCTACGGGCGAGCCTGGGAGCAGCTCGGCGGTGAACTGACCACGGGCGACCTCACGGGGGTGGACTGGATCATGTGCACGCTGTCCCTGGACCCGAAGGGTTTTGAAGTCGAGAAGTTGGCATCCTCCATCACTCGGGCGAGGCCACAGGTCGTCGTAGTCGATGCCCCGGGCAAGCTCGACCTGACCCGCGTTGTCAAAGTGCTGCGCAAGCTGGGGTACCGCACGTACGACCTGGAGGTCGCCTGCACCCACTACGGCGACATGACAGCTCGAGCTCGGAGCTTGATCGTGGCAGGCCGGGGGCCAGCGGGCGCCAGCCTGGCGAGCATGCGTATGCCGCCGGCGCGCCGCTGTCCCCATGGGGTGAAGCACGCGTTGAAGGATAAGCTCAGCGAAGGCGGTCACCACTGGCTCGACGACGAGGGGAGCGTCACCTGGGACCCAGCAGCCCGCGGGGGCTCCGACCCGACCCTGCCCAAGGGCATCGGCCACATCAAGCTCGCCGGCACTAGGCATCTGGTCTGCTCAGTCGACGGCCCGATCGGCACGGTCCGCTGGCCCGCTGAGGGCCCGGGCGGACCGGGAGGAACCCTGGTCCACGTCCCAGGACGCAGTGGCGGGCGCATCAGGGCGCTGTCACCAGAAGAGGTTTGGATCGTGCAGGGAGGCGATGAGGCGACATGGGTGCAGCGGCGAGCCCGAGGCGACACCGAGAACACCCTGATGCGGGAAGCAGCGAGGTCCCTGCCACCAGAGACGGCGAGGGCTGTGCTGGGCGCTGCCGCGGACGCGCTGTCGCAGACCACCCAGCGGGCGGGCGGCTGTCACGATCCCGCGGAGTCGGCCGCCTGGGAGACAACCCGACGGTGGCTCAGGGCATGGGCGCGGAGCGAGCTTCAGGTGAAGGCCGACAGGACAGAGGACGGCCAGCACGCTGGGGCACTGAGCGACGACGTCCACAAGGCGAGGCGTAAGAGCCAAGGCGTCCGCTTCAAGGCCATCGAGGAGGACCTCGTGCGGGGCCCCGAGCCCCCTCCCGACGCAGAGAAGGTGGACCTGAGTGCAGTCGTCAGCACCCCCAGGAAACAGCGGAAGAGGAGCCCCAACCGGGGCAAGAAGGTGGATACCCAGGGTTTGGTCAAACCGGTCGCCCTGGGCCGCGCTCGTGCCTCCATCGCGCTGCCGGACCACCCGATGCTGGGAGGGGACGACTACGGCAGGTGGATTGAGGAGCAGAAGCGCGAGGCGCTGATGCTGCGGCTGTCCGAGGGAACCCGCGCTGGTTACGAGACCGGCTGGAAGCAGTGGCAGAGTTTCAGAGCAGCCCAAGGAGATTCGCCCTGGCTGGAGGGGCGCGACCGCGAGGAGCGACACGCCAACGAGGAGGCACTGTTGGGCTTCGTCGTCGCGTTGGCTAAGGTGCTGAAGCGCACGGAAGGGACAGTTAAGCAGAAGTTGTTCGCGGTGCGCTTCGCCCACCTCGTGGTCGGGCATCCAGACCCTCTGCTCCATCGGGGCCGTCTCTGGTCCACGCTCGCCGGCCTCCGGAGAAGCCATGGGCCGAGCGGGAGGAAGCGGCCGGTGACGCCCCGCATGCTCCTGTGGCTCCAGGGCTTCTTGAAGGACCAGACGGACCTCCCCGAGATGGACACCGCGGTCTTGTGGGCCGCCGTGGCGGTGGCCTTCTTCTTCATGCTGAGGGCGTCCGAGTACTTGATCCAGCCCGGGAAGACGTGGAGCCGAGAGCGCGTTGTGCGCGGAGTAGACGTCACGGGCCGCGATGGCGACAACCAGCCCTGCACCTTCAAGGACGCGGTGGAGGTGGTGCTCCACATCACCTCCTCGAAGACCGACCAGTACAACGTGGGGTGCGTAAGGAATCAGTACGAGACGGGCACGTCGCTGTGCCCCGTGGCAGCCCTCCGCCAGCTGGAGCGGCACTACCCGCAGAGGCTGCGAGGAAGCGAGGAGGAGCTTCCACTCTTCCGCTGGGCGAGCGGAGCACCTATTCGTCGCGAGGAGGTGCAGCACTATCTGACGATCGCAGGGCTTGCCGCCGGGCTGAGGAAGGAGGAGATCGGCTCGCGCAGCCTCCGCATCGGGGGCGCGACAGCGATGCACCGCGCCGTGGACGACCTGCAGCGCGTCAAGCGCTTCGGGCGCTGGGCCTCCGACAGTTTTCAGGGGTGCCTGTGGGAGAGCCACGAGCCCATGCGCGGCATCTCGACCAACATGGCGACGGATGTGTCTGAGCTCACGGCGCCGCCGGCCCATGCGGCCGAGGGCGCGCGCCGTGCAGGCAGGGGCCCGACCCCGCTTTGGCCCAGAGCAGCGCTGACCGTGACGACGCTCGCCGCCACAGCTGGCAGCGCAGACGGCTACGTGCTCAAGGTCAGCCCGGTGGAGAGCCAGAATATGCTGATCCTCGTGCTCCCGGTCGGCTTGGGAGCTTGGGCGATGGCAGCGGGGGTACTACGGGCAGCCATGCTGCTGAGCGCTGCATGGCGGCGCGAACAGCAGCGAAGGCGCAGAGGAGCGGCCCGCAGGCGCAGCAGCAGCTGCAGAATCCGCGTCCCCTGCGCAGGCATGCTGTGTGCAGCGCTGGTGGCGACGGCGCTCACGACGGCAGCCGGAGAGATACAGAGCCGAGAAGTGGCAACCGTTGACGGCAAGGCCCAAGGGGCCATGCTTCGCTGGGAGCCGCAGATGGGCACAGTGGCGATCATTGTCCCGGTGGGGACGGCGATGAAGGTGGTGGCCACGATCGCAGTGCTGCTTGCGGCAGGCATCGGGGTGATTGGTGGCTGTTGCTGCGGGACGGCCAAGGAGGACGAGGGTAGGCAAGAGCCAACCGTGCAGCAGGCCGCCACGCAGCAGGCGCCCAAGGCGCATAAGCCTCCCAAGCAGCCGCAGAGGACGTTTTGCGACGCAGGGGTGATGGGCCCGGTGCACTACAATGGTGCGAGGTACGTGCACGAGACCCAGGGCTTCCGCCGGGCCAACGAGGTGACGCGGGAGATGGCCCCGTCAGGGCACCGCGGGTCACCAGGATGGCCCCGTGGAGGGGAGCAGAGGCCGCACCGTGACTAGGGCGCGGGCTGCCGCCGGCCAGCGGCCGAGCGGGCAGCAGTGGACCGCCGCCGGCAACCGCCGTGCGAGCGGCCGCGCGGCGCCGGCTGAGTTCAGCCTGGCGCTCGCATCATCTTCGCACTTGCGAACGAGCTGGGCGCGTGCCGCGGCCACGCTGCCCGTGGGCAGGCGCCGCGCCGGCCTGGCACCCGGCAGTGCCGCCAAGGGGGCATGGCGGCTTCGAAGGAGCGCCAGCGGCTAGCCTAGCCAGGGCTGCCGCGCGGGGCGCGTGGGAACCACCGCCGCCGGCATACGCCGCGCGAGCGGAAGCGCGGCGCCGGCTGAGCTCAGCCTGGCGCCCGCGCTCAACTTTGCGCTTGCGAGCAGCTGGGCGCGGCGCGGCGGCAGCTGGCGCCTGAGGGCAAGAGCGCCGCGCCGGCCCGGCAACCGGCAGTGCCGTCATGGGGGACGGCGGTGGCGGCTACGGGGGCGCCGGCAGCCAGCCCAGCCAGGGCTGCTGCCTAGGGCGCACGAAGAACCACCGCGGGCGCCGGCGGCCTGCCGCCCTGCGCCTGCGGACCCACCTTGCTGGGCAGACGCGGCGGCCTGCCGCGGATGCCAGGACTGTTCTACGCCGACAAGGTCGGCGGCTACGCGTCCCACTACAGCCAGTTCGGCGTGGTGGCGCGCTCGCAGGGGGAAGGAGGCGGCGTGGCCCGCTGCGCGTGGCCGAAGACGGCGCCGGCGCGTGGAGCGCCGGGCGCCAGCGCAGAGGAGCGGCACGGCCCCTTTGGCAAAAGGGTCGTCATCATCATCTGAGCCGTGTGCGTCCCTCTTCCTCCCCTCTTGAGCCCCTGCCT
>CAUYUJ010001655.1:0-98548 GCA_963575745.1 Prorocentrum cordatum
GCCGAGGCCCCTCTCTTTCCACGAGTGCACTGTCGGGCCAATCATCGCAATCGTGACTAGCACAAATAAGATGGGGCTCTCAACCCCTCCCGTCCTAACACAGGTGTCCCACGGCACTGTTTCGCACTGGGTACTCTGGAAATTTGCCGTCGCCGTGTTTCTCAGCATCGGCTCCAAGATAGCATACTGAAAAGAAGAAGGAACCCCCAGCTCTCTCATTGCTTTCACACATGTCGTAAGTCGAAGGTGATCGTACGCTTTCAGAATACCACAACTGCAGAGCCAAAAGCTCTGGCCCTTCCCCCAAATCGAGGCATGTTTACCGATATGTTTAATCATCGAGGTGACCTCCGTCGTTTTTCTCCCAGACATAAACCCATATACATTCACCTCGGGATCCAAGTTTTTGGCCAGGAACCTCTCCAGGACCACAACCAGGGAAAGCGAATACCACTTAGTTAAGCATGAAGAAACTGCAATCGCTCTGGTATCCTCCAAACTCGTAATCTTCTCACTCTTGGGGATGAGCGTGAGTACTATCCTGCGCCAGTCCTCTGGCGTGTGCTCCCGCCCCTCATATATCGCCGTAAACGTCTAAATATCTCCTGAAGGTTCCCGAAGCCTAGAGTCTTCAGCATGCTAACCGTGATCCCGTCCTCCCCCGTCTGCTTGCCCACCGACAGTCTGGATCTGGCATCCATCATCGCACTAAAGTCTAAAGTCAACCTGATGGTGTCCGTCTGGGCCTGGTCCCTGAGCTCCTCCATCACCTCCTCCGTCTCCCTCCTGATCTGCTCATTCGTAAACTTCCCCTTGGTATGCTCATACAGTGCCGAACTCCATTTTGTTTGATCCTCCTCCATCCCCCCATTGATGTTTAACTTAGTGATCATCTCGGTCCTGGTTTTCTTCTTTGATCTGCTGGCATACTTAAGCATGGCACACTTTAGGGCATTCTTTTCCTTTCGCAACTGACGGTTTATCTCTTTCCTCTCCTCCTCGTCCTCCCATTGTTTCAACCTTTTGGCTCTTTCCAGGGCTTTGTGTTTCTCTGACTTCTGAGGCACCTCTCGAATCATCTGCTTCGTCGGGATCCCCTCCGCCGCGCCTAGCATCACCTCGGACAACTTACCTGGTGGCACGTAGTCTCCCTCCCCCCGCTCCGTCACTAATCTGTCGTAGTTCTGGGCTGAGAACAATCTGCGGCCTGGCTCGGTCTCTGGCTCCAATTTGGGGTGCACGGGTCGCTTCATTTTTGCTCTCGGGGCCGGGCGGATCGATACGGGCAACTCCAACAACACCGCTGCATGGTCCGACGTCTCATTACCTGCGTCCCTGACGTCCTGCCACTGTACTCGAGCTTCCCCCCACCACGCCGGAGCAAAGATGTAATCGAGCACCTGCGGTAACTTATGTGCACGAGTGAAATGCGTTGGGAGCCGTTCCTGAAACGTGTTCGTCGCCACAAGGTCCAGCTCAACAATAAGGTCGACTAGGGCTTCACGCATCATACGTGTCCTCCTCGTCCTCTCCGTTTCGAAGCCTCCCACCGCCTGTCCCACCTGCAAGTCCGTGCGTACACCTCCTCCAGTGACCTCCTTTCCTCCTTCACCCCGTACATGTGCAGGCAACTCAACATTCGCATCTGTCAAGATGGCCACCTCAAAGTCTTCCCCCCCTTCTTGCTCAAACTGCACACGTGCCGCCTGGATCTTCGCCCTCACCAAGTTGGCTAGGGCATTGAACTCTGCCACCGCATTCCTTCTCCCCTCATGCGGAAAGTAAGCCGAGACAACGATGATTTTGCCGACTACGATGAGCACAACCCGATTTGACTGGTTGTCCGTGTATCTAGTAGGAACACTCACTCGGAACATGAAACCCGCTAGCTTGTCTTTACTACGCAACAATATCCATCCCTCTTTTGAAATGATACTCTGGGTAAGGTGCAGACACTCCTGGAGGCCCACCAAAGCAACACTTCTCCCATGCATGTGAATTCGTTGTATAACTTGAGTTGTTTTGTCTTTACCTGCCCTCCAGACGTTCCAACTCATCAAACTTCCTTTGAGATCACATCTGGAGTGGCCCCGTCAGGCTAGGGCCTCAAGGTCTGCTTTGAACTTTCCCGCTGTGAACGTCGGCATCAGGGTCATCATCGAATCATTGTGAATCGTCCAACCTGCTGTCTCCGTCCACTCCGCGAGCGACACTGGGCGAGTCTGGCTGTCGGGTGCGATCGTGAGAATCTCCGTCAATGGAGGCCCTGCTTTTCCCCTCACCTCTGGCACATTCTGGGCGGCATTAGCGGCGTCCTGGTACATTTGACGATGTTTCCAAATCTCTTTAAACTGACCGATCTTGGCGATGTGTGGGTGCTTCCACGGTGCACTCTCAATCACACACCTGACGTTTCCTCATGTGAAAGTATCTGGCTTTGACGTCATACCCGTGATGAGCGGTCCCTGCGGCAACACGCGAACATGAGGATCAATGTTACGTTTGATCTCCCACAACTGGCTGGAATATGCACCTCGCGTTGCAATCAAACTCACTTTTGACATAAGCGACCGAGTGTTTTGACGGCCCTGCTTATCAGTATAAACTCCCATCATTTCCAAACTGGCTTTCTGATCGATCCTCTGCCTCAAATCATCCGATAAGATGGCCATGACATTCTCAATCAGTTTCTCTGCATCGTATGGGGTCAACATTTCTGCCGTACGCATTGGGGGATCCTTCCAATGAACAACCCATCCTTTGATTTCGATCTTCGATGCACTCCATGCGCCCTGGGCTCCTTTTCCCAATCCTTTTGCCAACCCCCATGCTAAGTTCGAAGTGGTACCCGTCCCCGTCGAACCTGATGCAATGCTTCCACCCTTTCCCGCCTCCCTTTTGAACTCCGTAAACTGCTTTTGCAAATCGTCCATCTTAATATCTGCTTCATCTTGGCGCCTCTGAATGTTTCCAACCTCATTTTGTAAACCCTTGACCTTACGCTCTGTCTTACGTGTGTTCTTGCTAATTGCTTTGTTCATGTTAAACATCTGTTGCTGCCAATTTACTGGATCAAACTGCTCTCCATCGGAACTGATTGAATCATCCAGTCCATCCAAGCCTGCATTTCCTCTTGCTGCGTCCTCTCCCTCATCCCCTGCCCTCCGTCGGCGACGACCATTGGCGGGTGTCACGTCTATTGGAGCTGCTGCTGCTGCTGCTGCCATTGAGGTTGCTGCTGCATCGTTGAGGGCCAGATTTCCTACAATGTCAGTCGCAATACTCCACTTTTGCAAAAACTGCTGATCTTCCAATCGACGTCGCTTCTCCTCTTGCCGTTGAATGAAAATATTGTCCCGTCGCTGGTATTCTGAAACGTGCTCAGGCTCAACAACTGCCGTTGCTCCGAAAATGATGGTATACAATCGAAACGAAAGATGCTAGCCTCACTCTCCCCACGGAGGCTCGATGCGATCTGGTGCGTTCGTTACCGCTGGGTAAACAAAGCTCAGCCCACTGATCACTGGCGCACAACTACGAGGAGGTACCCCAGGCAGTCGCAGCTGCACGCGTCCGCGACCTTGAGCCAACACAACCAGGTCACCGCCAGGAACCTCGTAGAGCTCTTCTCTCGCGCGGCGCTGCTCGGTACACATGGAGGGAGCTGTCTCAAGCGCGAGCTGGTTTCATCCAAACTTCTTTCCTCCAAGTGTTCTGATAGTAATACTGCGGCTACGGACCTGAAAACTGGGAGCCGGCGGTAAACCATCAACCTTGGTTTTGAGTTTGAGTTTGAGTCAGGGCGCGGACAGCTGTGACAGCTGAGCCCTTAGACCTTGGTTTTTTTGAGTTTGAGTCAGGGCGCGGACAGCTGTGACAGCTGAGCCCTAAGACTCCCAAACGGAGCACGGGGTAGCTAGAGAAGGCATCTCTTATCATCACACTGCCAAGCCACTGAGGCATAGGCATCGGAATAGGATGCAGGAACAAGGAAAAGGATGCAGCACGACATGTGAAATTGCAAAGGTGTAGGAACAGGTTAGAGAAGAAAGAGGCTACCCAAAACGTGTTCCACGGCCATACAGAGCCGTCAATGGAGGCACATCCCTCCACAGAGCGCCCTCCGTCGAAGAATCCACGGAGGCCGTCTAGTTTTTGTTGTACTCGCATATACAATAAGAGAGGTATGAACATAGCTTCGCGCAATAAGAGAGGTATGAACATAGACCTTGGTTACCGCCGGGAACTCGTAGAGCTTCCTCGTGCAACGCGGGCGCGGCGATCTCGCATTCCAGGCGAAGGCGGTCTGATGCAGGAAAGACGTGGAGGAGAAGAAGGAGCGAGGAGAAAGGAGATTGAGCAGGGTGAGAGAGAGAAGGAGAAGAGGAGCAGAAGGATCAGGAGGAGAAGAAGGAGGGAAAGATCAACAAAGGATCGTCATCTCTGGAAAAATTACTGGAGCACGAATAGTTTTCTGGTTTGAACTCTGAAAGCGTGACGAGTTCGGGAATCTGAATACTTAAATAGCGCGTCTGATGATTTCCTGCAATCATTTGCAGCTCGAGTTACCTCAAGGAAGTTACCATGATCTTTCTAAACTGGCGGCGGCGGTAAACCGACAACCTGGTCTTTTGCGGTCTTTTGCGGACGGTCGATTCGAGCCTCCACGGAGGCAGACCGAAACGCAAAGCAACTCAGAACAGAGCCTGAGAGCAAAACGCTGAGCGCACTAACAGCGAAGCTGTAAAGCAATGCCCAAGAGCGTAAATCCCACTAAAGTAAACACGAAAATGATGAAAGAAGCTGTACAAGACAGCGAGAAGCAGTGAGAGACCATACAGTAACTACTGGTTTATACAGCGATTACCGTCTCAACACCACTGAGAAAAATACGAAACTAAGAGAACTAAGATAGCGAGTGCGCTTTGACACCATGCCTCAGTGAAACCTGGTCGTGCGAAACCACGTCTAAGTGAAACCTGGTCGTGCGCTTTGACACCATGCCCATGCAGCGGAGAGCGGAAGGAAAGCCAGCGGGAGAGCGGGAGAAGCCCAAAGAGCCAAAGCGAGCAAAGGGGCAGAAACAGCGGGGGAAAGAGAGGGGGGGGCAGACCAAAACATGCGCGCAGGGTCAATCACACGTGCATCATCTGTGCCGTTTCCTATGCTTCTTGCCCCTGCGCGTACTCTGAGGACCCCCTTGTTGCGAATCATCCTCCTCGGAACTTTCAATTCCCATTTGCAGCCTGTATGCATGAAGAGACTCAGTCCTACGCTGAAACTCCTGTCTCGGGAGTCGGTGTAGCTCACGCCAAAGGGCACTGACATCGACACCGACAAGGGCCCAGTCCCTGGCAGCTTGACACTCGTCCTCCGTCACTGCTGAACTCACAACTGCATTAGATAATCTCCCAGTCGTGGAACTCCCAGGGTGTGAAGCCAAAGAATCTGTATGATGAGAATAATGCAACTGCTCATTCCGCAACTCCTCATTCTGAAACTCCTCACCCTGCAACTCCTCATCATGCAACTCCTCTTTCAGAACACCTGGATCAACAGAAAACTGCTCATTCCGCAACTCCTCATTCTGCAACTCCTCACCCTGCAACTCCTCATCATGCAACTCCTCTTTCAGAACACCTGGATCAATAGACACGGAAACCACTTCCGAGTTTTTGCTGTTGTCGTTAGTTACTGAAGCGCTCCAGTCAAAGGCAGAATCAGGCTGAACATGCTCGACCTCATCGTCCATCACCGTCTTAAGATTTTCCTGCCAATCCTCATTCAGAACCGCAGGGTAAATAGAGACAGAATCCAGTATCGACTGCAGCACACCATCCGAGGACTGCAGCACATCTCGAGGCTGCACCACATCAGGAGACACCTCCACCTCCTTCCTCACCTTAAGATATTCCTGCCCAGCCCCCCCAAGACAATCCGACAGAGCGTCCGGAGCTGAAGCGTGGCAAACTTCAGAGCTGGAATCCAAAGAAACAGTATGCTGAGAACAATGCAACTGCTCATTCAGCACCTCCTCACTCTGCAAATCCTCATTCTGCAACTCCTCGTCCTGCAGCTCCTCATTCTGAACATCAGGAAGATAAGAAACATAACCCAGCACACCATCTGAAGACTGCACCGCATCTGGAGAATAAGCAACAGAATAAGACGATAAAGTTTCCCACGATCAGTTGGCCCATCGGGTTTAGCGACTCCGTCAAATGACTCAGTCATCACACCCAGAGCCTCTAGCACACGGATCTCTGGAGATTGTACCACGGCTGGAGACTGCACCACCTCTGGAGACTGCATCCCCACTGGAACGCACTGCAAAGTATGGATGTCAAAGAGGGCTTGTCGAAACATGGCGAGTCTCAGCCTTCTCGCTCTCCGCCGCCACGACGAGGATGGGAAAGAAGAAACGGGATAGGATATGGCATACAAAGTAGAAGTCGACGAGGTACAAAATTGCGTTGTCATGGCACCACACAGCAAGGGGCACTCACACAACAAATCTGACTCCACCCACTGCAGAGACAAGAGGTGCTCAAGCCGCCATCGCACGGCCCGCCCGCGCGCACACGGCCGCCCAGGGGGCAGCCTGAGGAGACAGGCTTGAGGAGGCCCCCGACGGGCCAGGCCACCGCTGAGATCCCCGAGGAGGGACAGCGCCAACCTGGTCACCGCCGGGAACCTCGTAGAGCTCCTGGCACGCAATAAAGTGCGAAGAATCGAAGCAGAGAGCTTCGAAGGAGATTTCCTTAAGATCTTCATTTTTCTAATTTTCAATGTCCATGCGAGGTCGGTTCCTGGAAGTGATCCTGTAGTAAAACTCCCTCGGAAAAGCTGAGCTGCTCTGGGAACAAAGTTTATATGCGCATGCTTAGCGTAAAAATCTCCTTTCTCAAAATAAATGGTTGAATATCTTTCAAACCGTAGCAAAACCGACCCAAAGTCGCCACTTTGCCCGCCCAGGCCGGGTCGACCAACTAGCTCCACAGCGCGCCGGAATTCCTCTAGCTCATCGATGCCGAAGAGCTCTACGAGGTACTAGCGCCGGCGGTGAACCGTCAACCTGTCACCGCCGGGAACCTCGTAGAGCTCCAAACACTGGTTAGAGTGCCCAGAGTCGAAGCAGAATCATAAAATAAAGATTTTTCAAAAGTCTTGATTTTCGATGTTTTCGATGTTTATATTGACTCGGTTCCCGGAGGTCAACTCTTGATGAAATACGTCGCGAGAAATGAGCTGCTGTGGGAGAGAAGTTTATAGGCCAATGCTCGGCGTGAAAATCTGCTTTCTCCGAATAAATGATCAAATGTCTTTCAAATCTCAGCAAAACTGACCGAAAATTAACACATTGCCCGCCCGGGCCGGGTCGACCAACTAGCTCCACCCCGCGCCGGAATTCCTCTAGCTCATCGATGCCGAAGAGCGCTACGAGGTAATTTACCAGATTACAAATCGTTTTTTGCGACCCAGCTCTGGTAGCAGACCGAATTCAGACGTCTAGACTAGCGCTTCATATTGTTACCGTTCGACTTCTGTAACAGACAGCGCTGTAGCTCATCTGCAGCTCCAGTTTAGTGAAGAAAACTGGGCGCCGGCGGTAAACCGTCAACCTTTCTTACCGCTGGGGGACTCGTAGAGCTTCCTGAACATATATTATGTCCAAAAAATAACGGGGAACGAATAGTTTTTTAGCCCGAGCTGACAAGCAGATTGATCTCAGGCGTCTAGAGATATCCCATTGCTGTGTTGAACAGTCCTAGAGCTCATCTGCAGCATGTAGAAAATACCATTAGGGAGAAAGTAGCAGAGTACGAATCCGTGTTTGGCGTCTGCGTTCACAACAGACCCAAACCAAGCATCTAGATGCTTCACGCCTCACGATTTCCGTATGATTTTCCAGCCGCTCGAGTTCAGTGAAGAAATTCACATAACTTGAACAAAAAGTATCGCTCGAATACGAATAATTTTGTGAACCTAGCTCGGGTAGCAGACCGAGTTCAGACCTCTCGATGCAACAGACGAACGCTCCTGATGTTTCTGGATCGGTCTATGTGCGCACCAGCTCTGTAGCTCCCCTACAGCCCGAGTTCAATACAGAAAATGGACAACATCTGTCAAGATGACTCGAAGAAAACAATAGTTTCGCAGACATCGCCCGAGTAGCAAACCCAGTTAAGACCTCTAGCTGCAACAGACGAACGCGCATGATAATTTCGAATCAGTTTCTGTGCTTATCAGCACTGTAGCTCTCCTACAGCCCGAGTTACGTGCGAAAACCCACAGCACCTCTCAAGATGACTCGAGCGATACGAATAGTTTCGCGGATCTAGCTCGAGTAGCAGACCGAGTTGAGACCTCTGAAGGCGACAGGCGGACGCGCCTGATGTCTCCGAATCGATCTGTGATTACCAGCCCTCTAGCCCCCCCCCCCTCAGCCCGAGTTACACACAGAAAACCCACAGCACCTCTCAAGATACAATACGAATAGTTTCGCGGACCAAGCTCGGGCAGCAGACCGAGTTCAGACCTTTGGATGCAACAGACGAACGCGCCTGATGATTCTGAATCGATTTCTGTAAGTATCAGCTCTGTAGCTGGTCTACAGCTCGAGTTAAGTACAAAAAAAAAAAAAAAAAAAAAAAAAAAAAAAAAACGTCAACGCGTATCAAGATAACTCGAAACATCTGATCCCGCCGGGATGCTTTTCGGCAGTAGTATCTACCCGATCGAGCTGAGATGAAGACGGCGAGCGGGAATGAGACCGAATATCACGGGAAAAAAATACTAGAGCTCTAACGAATGGTTGGATTTCGAGAACAAAATTCTCAACCGACCAAAAGTCACCAAAAAGTCCGTCGAGACTGGGCGCCGGCGGCCGTCAACCTTTCTTACCGCCGGGGGACTCGTAGAGCTTCCTGAACATATTATGTTGAAAAAATAAGCAGAGAGCGAATAGTTTTTCAGCCAGAGCGCTGATAGCAGACTGATCTCAGGCGTCTAGTGATATCCCATTGCTGTGCTGACGCTCCTGATGCTTTTGGATCGGTCTGTGCGTGCCAGCTCCGCAGCTCCCCCTCAGCGCGAGTTCAATCCGTAGAATGGACAACATCTGTCAAGATGATTCGAAGAATACGAATAGTTTTGCGGACCTAGCCCGAGTAGCAGACCCAGTTCAGACCTCTAGATGCAACAGACGAACGGGCCTGAGGATTCAAAATCAAATTCTGTGTGTATGAGCTCTGTAGCTCTCCTACAGCCCGAGTTACGTGTAAACAACGGACAGCACTCAAGATGACTCGAATGATACGAATCGTTTCACAGACCTAGCTCGAGTAGTAGACGAGTTCAGACCTCTGGATGCAACAGACGAACGCGCCTGATTATTCTGCATCGGTCTCTGTGCGTATGACCTTTGTGGATCCCCGAGAGCTCGAGTCAGAAAACCGACAGTCCCTGTCGAGATGACCCGAGCGATACGAATAGTTTTGCGGACCTAGCTCGATTAGCAGAGCGATTTCAGACCTCTTTATGCAACAAGCGGACGCGCCTGATCTCTCCGAATCATTTTCTGCGATTACCAGCCCTGTAGCCCCCCTAGAGCCCGAGTTAAGTACAGAAACCGACAGCACCTCTTAAGATGACTCGAACAATACGAACAGCTTCGCGAACCTAGCTCGGGCAGCAGAGCGAGTTCAGACCTCTGGATGCAACAGACAAACGCGCCTGATGATGCTGAATCGGATTCTGTAAGTAACAGATCTGTATCTGTCCTACAGCTCGAGTTAAAGCACAAAAAACCGTCAACGCGTGTCAAGATGACTCGAAACAGCCGATCCCGGCGGGATGCTTTATGGCAGTAATATCTACCCGATCGAGCTCAGATTAAGACGGAGAGCGGGAATTAGATCGAATATCACGGGAAAAAATACTAGAGCTCTAACGAATGGTTGAATTTCGAAAGCTAAATTTTCAACCGACCAAAAGTCACCAAAAGGTCCGTCGAGATTTGTCTTGCCAACTTGCTCTCCAGCGCCCGGAACTGGGAACCGGCGGTAAACCGTCAACCAGGTTACCGCCGGGGCCCCCGTAGAGCTTTTTCTCGCACGGCTCTCCTCGGTACACACGGAGGGAGCGTCTGGAGCAAGACCCGAAAAACTAGAAAAATAACGTTTTTATGTGTTTATCCAAAGATGGTTCCGCCAAATGTTTTGATAGCAATACTGCACCTACAGACCTGAGAACTTCACTGGCAGACGCGGCATAACCCACTACAGGTGCAAAAAATCTAGTTTGTCAAAATGAATTGTCAAATATCTGAGAAATATTAGCAAAACCGACCAAAAGTTACCACTGGGCGCCGGCGGTAAACCGTCAACCTTTCTTACCGCCGGGAGACTCGTAGAGCTTCCTTTCCATACAGTATGTCCAAAGACGTAGCAGGGGACGAATATTTCTTCAGTCCGAGCGCTGATAGCAGACTGATCTCAGGCGTCTAGATACTATTGCCGCTGATAATTCCCTTCCCATTGTTGTGCTGAACAAATCCAGCCAAGCCGCCTCACGATTTCCATCTCATTCATGTGCAGACAGACGCGCCTGATGATTATGGATCGGTCTCTGTGAATACCAGCTCTGTAGCTCCCCTAACCTAGCTCGAGTAGCAGACCGAGTTCATACCTCTAGATGCAACTGACAGACGCGCCTGATGATTCTTCATCGGTTTCTGTAAGCATCAGCTCTGTAGCTGCTCTACAGCTCGAGTTAAGCACCAAAAAACCGTCAACGCGTATCAAGATGACTCGAAACGGCCGATCCCGCCGCAACGCTTTTTGACAGTAAAAGCTACCCGATCGAGCTGAGATCAAGATGGCGAGAGGGCATAAGATCGAATATGGTGGAAAAAAAAAACTAGAGCTCAAACGAATGGAGAACAAAATTTTCAACCGACCAAAATTCAGCAAAAGGTCCGTCGAGATTTTTCTTGCCAACTAGCTCTCCAGCGCCCCGGAATTACTCTTAAGCAACTGTCGCCGGCGGTGAACCGTCAACCTAGTCACCGCCGGGAACCTCGTAGAGCTCCTTGCACGCGTAGCATTGCTCAGGATCGAAATAGAGAGCTTCTGGAAGCATTTCTCAAAAAAACAAAATTCATATTTGGTCATGTCGACGTGAAGTTGGTTCCGCCAAAAAAAAGTGTTTTGATTGTAAAAGTGTGCCAACAGAGCTCATATCAAGACGCACAGGCTCTCATAGTCGTCTACAGGTGCGAAAAATCTGCTAGTTGGCCGACCCGACCAAAAGACACAATGTGACAACTTTGGGTGGGTTTTGCTACGATTTGAAAGATATTTGACAGTTCATTTTGAGAAACCACATTTTTTGCACCTGTAGTGGGTTATTCCGCGCTTGCCAGTCAAATTCTCAGGTCCGTAGGTGCAGTATTACTATGAAAACACTTGGCGGAACCGACGTTGGATAAAAACATAAAAACGTGATTTTTCGAGTTTTTTGTTTCTCGCTCCAGAAGCTTTCTTCATGTGTTCCGACGATCGCCGTGCAAGAAAAGAGCTCTACGAGGTTCCCGGCGGTAACCTGGTTGACGGTTTACCGCCTGTTCCAAGTGCGAAAAATCTGCTTTCTTAAAGTGAATTGTTTAGCAAAACCGACCCAAAGTCACCACATCTTCTTTTCTGGCCGGGTCGACCAACTGGGATCCGGCGGTAAACCGTCAACCAGGTAACCGCCGGGAGCCTCGTAGAGCTCTGTTCTCGCGCGGCGCTGCTCGGAGCACACAGAAAAAGCTTTCTCAAGTGCGAAGATAAATGATCAGAAAATACGTTTTTTTCATTTTGCATCTTCGCTTCGTGGACCTAGCTCGAGTGCCAGACCGAATTCAGACCTCTCGATGCGAGAAAAAACGCGCCGGGACATACTGGATCGGTTTATATGCGTACCAGCTCTGTTGCTCTTCTAAATAATATTCAGTTAAGGGAAACCGACAGCATCTCTCAAGATCACTTGTATAATACGAATAGCTTCGCGGATCTAGCTCGAGTAGCAGACCGAGTTCAGACCTCTCGATGAAACAGAGAACGCGCGTGATGATTCTGAATCAGTTTCTGTAAGCATCAGCTCTGTAGCTGTCGTAAATCTCGAGCTACGTACAGAAAACCGTCAGCGCGTGTCAAGATGACTCGAAACGGCCGACAGTTCCCTCAAGTCTTTTGATCGTAACATTGCAGCTACAGACCTGAAAATTTAACTGGCGGACGCGGCATAACTCACTTCACGTGAGAAAAAAAACGGTTCTCCAAACGAATTTTGAAATTTTGCAGAAAGATAGAAAAACCGACCCCAAGTCATCACATTGTCTCTTAAGGTCGGGTGTGCCCACTAGCCCCCCCCTGCGCCCGACTTCCGCTTAGCTCATCTTGGCGAAGAGCTCTACGAGGTACTAGCTTCACCCTGCGCCGGAATTCCACTAGCTCATCGACAACGAAGAGCTCTACGAGGTATTTAGCTAAGGGGAGCGCTACAAGTTATTCTCAATCGGTTTTTGTAAGAATGAGCTCTGTAGCTTCTACAGCTCGAGTGACGTACAGTAAACCGACAACGCATGCCAAGAGGACTCGAAACGGCCGTTCCCGCCGCAACGCTTCTTGGCAGTACCTCGTAGAGCTTCTCGTTATCGATGAGCTAGAGGAATTCCGGCGCGGGTGGAGCTAGTTGGTCGACCCGGCCAGAAAAGAAGATGTCATAACTTTGGGTCGGTTTTGCTAAGATTTGAAAGATATTTGGCACTTCATTTAGGAAAGCAAATTTTTCGCACCTGTAGACGACTGTGAGGGCCTCTGCGTCTTAATATGAGCTCTGTAGGCGCACTCTGTCAAAACACTTGGCGGAACGAACTTTGCGTCGACATGAAACTTGGAACCCGCGGTAAACTCGTAGAGCTCTTTTCTCACACGGCGCTCCTCGGCACACATAAAGAAAGCGTCTAAATCAAGACCCGAAAAACTCGAAATAACACTTTTTTACGTTCTCATCCAAAGACGGTTCCCCCAAGTGTTTTGATAGTAATACTGCACCTACGGAGCTGAGAATCTAACTGGCAGACGCGCCATAAGCCACTACAGGTGCGAAAAATCTGGTTTCTCAAAATAAATGGTCAAATATCTTTCCAATCTCAGCAAAACCGACCCCAAGTCACCACATTGTCTCTTAAGGTCGGGTGGGCCAACTGGGATCCGGCGGTAAACCGTGAACCAGGTTACCGCCGGGACCTCGAGCTCTTACCGCGCTTCTCGGAACACATGGAGAAAGTTTCTGAAGCGAGAAACGAAAAAATCGAAAAAAAACATTTTTCTGTTTTTATCCAACGTCGGTTCCTCCAGTGTTTTGATAGTAATACTGCACCTACGGACCTCAGAAGTTGACTGGCAGACGCGGCATACCCCACTACAGGTTCGAAAAATCTGGTTCCTCAAAATGAATGGTCGAATATCTTTCAAATCTTAGCAAAACCGACCAAAGTCACCACTTTGTCTCTTAAGGCCGGGTCGGCCAACTGGCGCCGGCGGTGAACCGTCAACCTGGCTCTACGAGGTACTGGGCGCCGGCGGTAAACCGTCAACCTTGCTTGCCGCCGGGGGACTCGTAGAGCTTCCTGACAACATTTTATTGAAAAAATATTGTCGGTTGAATACGAATATTTTGTGAACCTAGCTCGAGTAGCAAACCGAGTTCAGACCTCTCGGTGCACGAACGCTATGCTTCTGCATCGGGTTCTCTGCGCAACAGCTCTGTAGCCAGAAAATGGACAACATCTGTTAAGATAACTCGAAGAATACGAATACTTTTGCGGACCTAGCCCGAGTAGCAAACCCATTTCAGACCTCTGGATGCAACAGCGAACGGACCTGATGATTCCAAATCAGTTTCTCTGCGCATGAGCTCTGTACCCCTCCCACAGCCGAGCTACGCGCGGAAACGGACAGCACCTCTCAAGATGACTCGAACAACACGAATAGTTTTGCGGATCTGGCTCGAATAGCAGACCGATTTCAGACCTCTGGATGCAACAGACAAACGCGCCTGATAATTCTACATCGGTTTCTGTGCGTACGAGCTCTGCAGCTCCCCTAGAGCTCGAGTTAAGTGCAAAAACCGAGAGTCTCTCTCTCGCGCAGCAGACCGAGTTCAGACCTCTAGATGCAACTGGCGGACGCGCCTGGTGATTCTGGATCGATTTCTGTGAGTATGAGCTCTGTAGCTGCCCTACAGCTCGAGTTAAGTTTAAAATACCGACAACGATCCCGCCCGTGTGCTTTTTGGCGGTGAAAGGTACCCGATCGAGCTGAGATCAAGACGACGAGCGGGAATAAGATCGAATATCACGGTAAAAAATACTAGAGCTCTAACGAATGGTTGAGTTTCGAGAACAAAATTTTGAACCGACCAAGTCACCAAAAGGTTCGTCGAAATTTTTCTTGCCATCTAGCTCTTCAGCGCGCCGGAATTACTGGGAACCGGCGGTAAAACGTCAACCAGGGAACCGCCGGGGGCCCTCGTAGAGCTCTTTTCTCGCACGGCGCTCCTCGGTACAGATGCAGGCAGAGTCTCGAGCGGGACCCAAAAAACTCGAAAAAACACGTTTTTATGTTTGTATCCAAAGACGGTTCCGCCAAGTGTTTTGATCATATAACTGCACCTACGGACCTGAAAATTTGACTGGCAAGCGCGGAATAACCCACTACAGGTGCGGAAAATACCGGTTCTCAAAACGAATGTTCAAATCTCTCACAAAGTTCGTCCAACCGACCCAAAGTTCCACATTGTCCGTCGGGGTCGGGTCGACCAACTAGCTCCACACCGCGCCGGAATTCCACTCGGAGCCGGCGGTAAACCGTCAACCAGATTTCCGCCGGGACCCTCGTAGAGCTCTGGAACGGAATTATGTTCAGATCCCGACAAGTAACTTCAACAAGACATGTGCTTGGAAAATCGAACATATTCTATAATCGTTCGTAAAATGTATTCCTACACCCATTGTTCCTCCACGTTTTTCGGTGGTAATATTCCAGCTACGATCCTAAGAATTCGACAGGCAGACGCGACACAACCCACTCTACATTACAAAAATAGTAGTTTCCAAAACGAATTTCAAAATCTCTCAAAATATTCGAAAAACCGACCCCAGGTCATCACATTGTCCGCCCAGGCCGGTTTGGCCAACTAGCTCCACCCCGCGCCGGAATTCCTCTAGCTCATCGATGCCGAAGAGCTCTACGAGGTACCTAGCTCATCGACTGGCACCGGCGGTGAACCGTCAACCTGGTCACCGCCGGGAACCTCGTAGAGCTGCTTCCACGCGTGAGAGTGCTCGGAGTGGAAGGAAAGAGCTTCTGGAGGCATTTCTCAAAAAAATGACCATTTATTTTTTTCATGTCGACATAAATTTGGTTCCGCCAAGTGTTTTGATAGTAAAAGTGCGCCTACAGAGCTCATATTAAGACGCAGAGGCCCTCACAGTCGTATTCAGGTGCGAAAAATCTGGTTTCTCAAAATAAATGGTCAAATATCTTTCAAATATTCGCAAAACCACCCAAAAGTTATCACTGGGCGCAGGCGGTAAACCGTCAACCTTTCTTACCGCCGGGGGACTCGTAGAGCTTCCTGACAACTTATAATGTCGAAAAAAAATTGCAGAGAACGAGTAGTTTTTCAGCCCAAGCGATTTCAGACCTCTCGATGCAACAGCCGAACGCCCCCGATGCTTCTGGATTGTCTTCTGTACGAGCTCTGTAGCTCTCCTACAGCCCGAGTTACGTGCGTAAATCGACAGCAACCCTGAAGATGACTCGAACAATACGAATAGTTTGGCAAACCTAGCTCGAGTATCAGACCAAGTTCAGGCCTCTGAATGCGACAGGCGGACGCGTCTGATGTCTCCGAATCGATTCCTGTGATTACCAGCCCTGCAGCCTCCCTACAGCCCGTTTTAAGTGCAGAATACCGACAGCATCTCAGGATGACTCGAACAATACGAATAGTCTCGCGGACCTAGTTCGGGCAGCAGACCGAGTTCCGAGCTCTCGGTTCGACAGGCGGACGCGCCTGATGTCTCCAAATCGATTCCTGTGACTACCAGCACTGTAGCCCCCCCACAACCCGAGTTAAGTACAGAAAACCGACAGCACCTCTCAAGATGACTCGAACAATTCGAATTTCGCGATTCTAGAGCGGGCAGCAGACCGAGTTCAGAGCTCTGGATTCAACAGACAAACGCGACTGATGACTCTGAATTGGTTTCTGTGAGTAGCAGCTCTGTAGCTGTCATATTGCTCGAGTTAAGTACAGAAAACCGAAAGCGCCTGTCAAGATGACTCGAATAATACGGATAGGTTTGCGGACCTAGCTCGGCTAGCAGACCGAGTTCAGACCTCTGGATGCAACAGACGAACGCGCCTGATCATTCTGAATCGATAAGATGTGCTTACCAGCTCTGTAACTGTCCTGTATCTCGAGTTAAGTCCTATATACAGACAGCGCGTGTCAAGATGACTCGAAACGGCCGATCCCGCCTGGACGCTTTTTGGCAGTAAAAGGTACCCGATCGAGCTGAGATCAAGATGGCGAGCGGAAATAAGATCGAATATGAAAGGGAAAAAATACTAGAGCTCTAACGAACGGTTGAATTTCGAGAACAAACTGGCACCGGCGGTGAACCGTCAACCTGGTCACCGCCGGGAACCTCGCAGAGCTCCTTCCACACGTGAGAGTGCTCAGAGACGAAGGAGAGAGCTTCTGGAGGTATTTCTCAGAAAATCGAACATTTACTTTTTTGCATGTCGACATGAAGTTGGTTTCGCCAAGTGTTTTGATAGTGAAAGTGCGCCTACAGAGCTCATATTAAGACGCAGAGGCCCTCACAGTGATCTACAGGTGCGAAAAATCTGCTTTCTCGAAATGAATTGTCAAATATCTTCCAAATCCTAGCAAAACCGACCCAAAGTCATCACATCTTCTTTTCTGGCCGGGTCGATCAACTAGCTCCACCCCGCGCCGGAATTCCTCTAGCTCATCGATGACGAAGAGCTCTACGAGGTACTGGGAACCGGCGGTAAACCGTCAACCAGGTTACCGCCGGGCACCTCGTAGAGCTCTTTTCTTGCACAGAGCTGCTCCGAACACATGAAGGAAGCTTCTGAAGCGAGAGCCGAAAAACTCGAAATCACGATTTTTCCGATTTTATCCAAAGTCAGTTGCTCCAAGTATTTCGACAGTAATACTGCACCTAGGGACCTAAGAATTCTGGCAGACGCGGCATAACCCGCTACAGGTGCGAAAAATCGGCTTTCTCAACATTAATGGTCAAATATCTCTCAAATCAAAAGAAAACCGACCAAAAGTTAACACTTTGTCCGCCCAGACCGGGTGGTCCAACTAGCTCCACCCCGCGCCGGAATTCCTCTAGCTCATCGATGCCGAAGAGCTCTACGAGGTACTTTTCAACCGACCACAAGTCACCAAAAGGTCCGTCGAGATTTTTCTTGCCAACTAGCTCTCCAGCGCCCCGGAACTGGCACCGGCGGTGAACCGTCAACCTGGTCACCGCCGGAAACCTCGTAGAGCTCCTTGCAGGCGTAAGAGTGCTGAGCATCAAAAGAGAGGGCTTCTGGAAGCATTTCTCGAAAAGAAAAAAAGATTATTTTGATGTCAACATGAAGTTAGTTCCCCCAATTGTTTTGATAGTAAAACTACACCTAGAGAGCTCATATCAAGACGCAGAGGCCCTCATAGTCGTCCACAGGTGCGAAGAAATTGCTTTCTCAAAATAAATGGTCAAATATCTTTCAAAAATTCGCAAAACTATTCAAAAGTTGTTACTTTCTCCTTTCTGGTCGGGTCGACCAACTTGCTCCACCCCGCGCGGAACTCTCTACGAGGTATTATGGCAACCGGCGGTAAACCGTCAACTAGGTCACCGCCGGGCACCTCGTGGAGCTCTTTTGTTGCACAGCGCTCCTCGGAACACATGAAGGAACCTTCTGAAGCGAGAGCCGAAAAACTCGAAAAATGACGATTTTTCCGCTTCCATCCAAAATCGGTTCCTGCAAATCTTTCGATAGTAATATTGCAGCTACGAACCTGAAAATTTCACTGGCAGACGCGGCATAACCAACTACACGTGAGAAAAATCTGGTTTCTCAAATGAATTCTTATATATCTTTCAAATGGTAGCGTCAACTGGGCGCCGGCGGTAAAGGGTCAACCGGGGGACTCGTAGAGCTTCCTGACAATATATATTCTCAGAAAAAGTGCAGATAACGAATAGTTTTTAAGCCCAAGCGATTTCAGACCTCTCGATGCAACAGCCGAACGCCCGCGATGCTTCTGGATTGTCTTCTGCACGAGCCCCCTGCAGCCCGAGTTGAAAGCAGAAAACCGAGAGCACCTCTCAGCATGACTCGAGCAATACGAATAGTTTCGCGGACCTAGTTCGGGCAGCAGACCGAGTTCCGAGCTCCGCATTCGACAGGTGGACGCGCCTGATCTCTTCAAACTGATTCCTGTGACCACCAGCACTGTAGCCCCCCTACCCGAGAAAAGTGCAGAAAACCCAACTCAACTCCCAAGACGACTCGAACAATATTAATAGTTTCGCGATTCCAGATCGGGCAGCAGACCGAGTTCAGAGCTCTGGATTCAACAGACAAACGCAAATGCTGATTCCGAATCGCTTTCTGTAAGTATCAGCGCTGTAGCTGTCCTGTAGCTCGAGTTTAGTACAGAAAACCGAGAGCGCCTGTTAAGAAGACTCGAATAATACGAATAGGTTTGCAGACCAAGCTCGGCTAGCAGACCGAGTTCAGAGCTCTAGATGCAACAGACGAACGCGCCTGATCATTCTGAATTGATAACGTGTGCTTGCCAGCTGTGTATCTGTCTTGTATCTCGAGTTAAGTCCCATATACTGACAGCGCGTATCAAGATGACTCGAAACGGCTGATCCCGCCCGTGCGCTTTTTGACAGTAAAAGGTACCCGATCGAGCTGAGACCAAGATAACGAGCGGGAATAAGATCGAATATCACGGGAAAAAAATACTGGGCGCCGGCGGTAAACCGCCAACCTTTCTTACCGCCGGGGGACTCGTAGAGCTTCCTGACAATATATAATGTGGAAAAATGCAGAACGAATAGCTTTCAGCCCAAGCGATTTCAGACCTCTCGATGCAACAGCCGAACGCACCCGATGCTTCTGGATTGTCTTCTTTACGAGCTCTGTAGCTCTCCTACAGCCCAATTTACGTGCGTAAATCGACAGCACCTCTCAAGATGACTCTAACAAAACGAATAGTTTGGCAACCCAGCTCGAGTATCAAACCGAGTTCAGACCTCTGAATGCGACAGGCGGACGCGTCTGATGTCTGCGAATCGACTCCTGTGATTACCAGCCCTGCAGCCACCCTACAGCCCGAGCTACGTGCGTAAATCGACAGCACCTCGCATGATGACTCGAACAATACAATAGTTTCGCGGACTAGTTCGGCCAGCGAGTTCCGAGCTCTGGGTTCGACAGGCGGACGCGCCTGATGTCTTCAAATCGATTCATGTGACCACCAGCACTGTAGCCCCCCCCCCAGCCCGAGTTGAGTGCAGAAAACCGAGAGCACTTCTCAAGATGACTCGAACAATACGAATAGTTTCGCGATTCTAGATCGAGCAGCAGACTGAGTTCAGAGCTCTCGATTCAACAGACAAATGCGACTCACGATTCTGAATCGGTTTCTGTAAGTATCACCTCTGTAGCTGTCCTATAGCTCGAGTCAAGTATAGAAAACCGAGAGCGTCTGTCAAGATGACCCGAATAATACGAATAGGTTTGCGGACCTAGCTCGGCTAGCAAGCCGAGTTCAGACCTCTAGATTCAACAGGCGAACGCGCCTGATCATTCTGAACCGATTAGCTGTGCTTACCAGCTCTGTAGCTGTCCTGAAGCTCGAGTTATCTTCAGAAAACCGTCATCGCGTGTCAAGATGACTTGAAACGGCCGATTCCGCCTGCCTGCTTTTTGGCAGTAAAAGATACCCGATCGAGCTGAGATCAAGATCACGAGCGGGAATACGATCCAATATCATGGGGAAGAATAGTAGAGCTCAAACGAATTTTTCAATTTCGAGAACAAAATTTTCAACCGACCAAAAGTCAGCAAAAGGTCACTCGAGATTTTTCTTGCCAACTAGCTCTCCAGCGCCCCGGAATTACTCTTAAGCTTCCAGTAATAACTTGCTAAGGGAAGCTCTACGAGTTGCTAGAGCTCTAACGAATGCTTGAATTTCGAGAACAAAGTTTTCAACTGATCAAAAGTCAGCAAAAGGTCCGTCGAGATTGTTATTGCCAACTGGGCGCCGGCGGTAAACCGTCAACCTTTCTTACCGCCGGGGGACTCGTAGAGCTTCCTGACCATATATAATGTCGAAAATTGCAGAGAACGAATAGTTTTTCAGCCTAAGCGATTTTAGACCTCTCGATGTAACAGCCAAACGCTCCTCATGCTTCTGGATCGTTTTCTGTGCGCACGAGTTCTGTAGCTCTCCTACAGCCCGAGTTACGTGCGAAAATCGACAGCACCTCTCAAGATCACTCGAACAATACAAATAGTTTCGCGAATCTAGCTCGAGTATCAGACCAAGTTCAGACATCTGAATGCAACAGGCGGACGCGCCTGATGTCTCCGAATCGATTCCTGTGATCACTAGCCCTGCAGCCCCCTTAACAGCCCGAGTTGAGTGCAGAAAACCAACTGCACGTCTCAAGATGACTCGAACAATACGAATAGTTTCGCAGACCCAGCTCGGGCAGCAGACCGAGTTCAGAGCTCTGAATGCGACAGGCGGACGCGACTGATGTCTCTGAATCGATTCCAGTGATTACCAGCCCTGCAGCCCCCTTACAGCTCGAGTTAAGTGCAGGGAACGGAGAGCACCTCTCAAGATGACTCGAAGTATACGAATAGTTTTGCGGACCTAGCTCGGGCAGCACACCGAGTTCTGAGCTCTGGATTTGGCAGGCGGACGCGCCTGATGTATCCGAATCTGTTCCTGTGATTACGAGCCCTGACCCCCCCCCTACAGCCCGAGTTAAGTGCAGAAAACTAACAGCACCTCTCAAGGTGACTCGAACAATACAAATAGTTTCGCGAACCTAGCTCGGGCAGCAGACCATGTTCAGACCTCTAGATGAAACAGACGAACGCGCCTGATGATTCTCAATCGATTTCTGTGAGCATGAGCTCTGTAGCTGCCCTACAGCTCGAGTTAAGTACAAAATACCGACAACGCGTATCAAGATGACTCGAAAGAGCCGATCCCGCCGCGACGCTTTTTTGCAGAAATATTTACCCGATCGAGCTGAGATTAAGATGGCGAGCGGGAATAAGATCGAATATGGTCAGAAAAAATACTAGAGCTCAAACGAATTGTTGAATTTCGAGAACAAAATTTTCAACCGACCAAAAGTCAGCAAAAGGTCACTCGAGATTTTTCTTGCCAACTAGCTCTCCAGCGCGCCGGAATTACTTTTAAGCTTCCAGCAACTGGCACCGGCGGTGAACCGTCAACCTGGGAACCTCGCAGAGCTCCTACCACGCGTAAGAGTGCTCAGAATCGAGGGAGAGAGCTTCTGGAGGCATTTTTCAATCAAAAAAAAAATGTTTTTTTCTCATGTCGAGATGAAGTTGGTTGCTCCAAGTGTTTTGATAGTAAATGTGCGCCTACAGAGCTCATATTAAGATGGAGAGGCCCTCACATCCGTCTACAGGTGCGAAAAATCTGCTTTCTCAACATGAATGGTCAAATATCTTTCAAATTATGGCAGAACCGACCAAAAGTTACCACTTTGTCCTTTCTGGCCGGGTGGGCCAACTAGCTCCACCCCGCGCCGGAATTCCTCTAGCTCATCGATAACGAAGAGCTCTACGAGGTACTAGCTGAGGGAAGCTCTACGAGTTACTAGCTCTCCAGCGCCCCGGAACTTGGCAGCGTCCAAATCCGGAGAGCCAAGAGACCCTTCGGGGACGGGAGATACTGGGCGCTGGCGGTAAACCGTCAACCTTTCTTCTTCTTTTTTGCGTCTTTGCTGGGACCGTCTTGGCCACTAAGGCCAGGTCCAAAAAAGTATCAGGCGAAACAGAGCCTCTTATTTATCACGCAAGCAGTCAGCTCTTATACCACACAGCGAAGCTGTAGGAACGAAGAGAATCACATGCCCGCAATGACACAATCAAACGCAAAGCACACAAAAGACAAACGAATGAGTCAATGAACAGCGAAGCTGTTGGAATAAACAAGAACACAGATAAAGATGAAACAATGTGTGACTTATCACTGCGAATGATCAAAGAAGGTCTGCACAACCTGTGGGAGCACATCGCATATGCGCTCCGCCGATGATAGTTCCGTATCTGTAACAGTGGCGCTTGGTGGCAGACACCAAGCCGCAAGATACACATCCTTGAAAATGATGTCGGTCCGCGAGAAGATATATTTGTTTCGCAGACCAATCTGTATCCACACACCACAGGCACTCTTCCGCGGCTACAAACGCCCCCATCAAAGCCGGCTCTGATAAGGCAAGGAGTATAACACTGAGATTCAAAATCGCTGAGGCAAATGAAATCGGCGTACACGTGGCCCTGACGGGCCTGATGGGTCAGTAAGTCAGCTCTCTGGTTCCATTCCCGAAAAGAATGAGAGAAGAAATCACGGCCAGCCTCTGGAGGCCTCACCGAATATGTGTCCTGCATCTCGTCCAACTTATTAATCAGAGTATCCACCCTTGTCTGATAAACCTGAGCTAATACTCTCCATTTCCCACAGAGCCAGTTAATCACAAGCAGTGAGTCCCCCTGGATATCCAGTGGTACCCCATCCGTTTCGAGGTCCCACTGTGTGCAACGCATGTTATGCAACGCAATACGTTTGCTGAGACGATCCCTATATGCTACCGGGGGACTTCCTTTCTTACCGCCGGGGGACTCGTAGAGCTTCCTGACAATATATAATGTCGAAAAAAATGCAGAGAACGAATAGTTTTTCAGCCCAAGCGATCTCAGACCTCTCGATGCAACAGCCGAACGCCCCCGATGCTACTGGATTATCTTCTGTACGAGCTCTGTACTCTCCAGCCCGAGTTACGTGCGTAAATCGACAGCACCTCTCAAGATGACTCGAACAATACGAATAGCTTGGCAAACCTAGCTCGAGTATCAGACCGAGTTCAGACCTCCGAATGGGACAGGCAGACGCGTCTGATGCCTCCGAATCGAATCCTGTGATTACCAGCCCTGCAGCCCCCCTACAGCCCGAGTTAAGTGCAGAAAACCGACAGCACCTCTCAGGATGACTCGAACAATACGAATAGTTTCGCGGACCTAGTTCGGGCAGCAGACCGAGTTCCGAGCTCTGGATTCGACAGGCGGACGCGCCTGATTCTCCAAATTGATTCCTGTGACTACCAGCACTGTAGCCCCCCCTATAGCCCGAGTTAAGTACAGAAAACCGACAGCACCTCTCAAGATGACTCGAACAGTACAAATAGTGTCGCGATTCTAGATCGGGCAGCGGACCGAGCTCAGAACTCTGGATTCAACAGACGAACGCGACTGATGATTCTGAATCGGTTTCTGTAAGTATCAGCTCTGTAGCTGTCATATAGCTCGAGTTCAGTACAGAAAACCGAGAGCGTCTGTCAAGATGACTCGAATAATACAAATAGGTTTGCGGACCTAGCTTGGCTAGCAGATCGAGTTCAGACCTCTGGATGCAACAGACGAACGCGCCTGATGATTCTGAACCGATGAGGTGTGCTTACCAGCTCTGTAGCTGTCCTGCATCTCGAGTTAAGTTCAATATACCGAGAGCGCGTATCAAGATGACTCGAAACGGCCGATCCCGCCCGTGTGCTTTTTGGCAGAAAAAGATACCCGATCGAGCTGAGATCAAGATGGCGAACGGGAATAAGATCGAATATCACGGGAAAAAATAATAGAGCTCAAACGAATGGTTGAATTTCGAGAACACAGTTTTCAACCGACCAAGTCACCAAAAGGTCCGTCGATATTTTTCTTGCCAACTAGCTCTCCAGCGCCCCGGAATTATGGGCGCCGGCGGTAAACCGTCAACCTTTCTTACCGCCGGGGGACTCGTAGAGCTTCCTGACAATAGATAATGTGGAAAGAAAATTGCAGAGAACGAATAGTTTTTCAGCCCAAGCGATTTCAGACCTCTCGATGCAACAGCCGAACGCCCCCCGATGCTTCTGGATTGTCTTCTGCACGAGCTCTGTAGCTCTTCTACAGCCCGAGTTACGTGCGTTAATCGACAGCACCTCTCAAGATGACTCGAACAAAACGAACAGTTTGGCAAACCCAGCTCGAGTATCAGACCGAGTTCAGACCTCTGAATGCGACAGGCGAACGCGTCTGATGTCTCCGAATCGATTCCTGTGATTACCAGCCCTGCAGCCCCCCTACAGCCCGAGTTAAGTGCAGAAAGCCGACAGCATCTTTCAGGATGACTCGAACAATACGAGCAGTTTCGCGGACCTACTTCGGGCAGCAGACTGAGTTCCGAGCTCTGGATTCCAGAGGCGGACGCGCCTGATGTCTTTAAATCGATTGCTGTCACCACCAGCACTGTAGCCCCCCTACAGCCCGAGTTAAGTGCAGAAAACCGACAGCACCTCTCAAGATGACTCGAACAATACGAACAGTTTCGCGATTCTAGATCGGGCAGCAGACCGAGTCCAGAGCTCTGGATTCAACAGACAAACGCGACTGATGATTCTGAATCGATTTCTGTAAGTATCAGCTCTGTAGCTGTCATATAGCTCGAGTTAAGTACAGAAAACCGAGAGGGCCTGTCAAGATGACTCGAATAATACGAATAGGTTTGCGGACCTAGCTCGGCTAGCAGACCGAGTTCAGACCTCTGGATGCAACAGACGAACGCGCCTGATCATTCTGAATCGATAAGGTGTGCTTACCAGCTCTGTAGCTGTCTTATATCTCGAGTTAAGACCAATATACCGACAGCGCGTATCAAGATGACTCGAAACGGCCGATCCCGCCGCAGTGTTTTTTGGCAGTAAAAGGTACCCGATCGAGCTGAGATCAAGATGGTGAGCGGGAGTAAGATCGAATATCACGTGAAAAAATAATAGAGCTCTAACGAATGGTTGAATTTCGAGAACAAAATTTTCAACCGACCAAAAGTCACCAAAAGGTCCGTCGAGACTTTTCTTGCCAACTGGGCGCCGGCGGTAAACCGTCAACCTTTCTTACCGCCGGGGGACTCGTAGAGCTTCCTGACCATGTATTATGTTCGAAAAAATAGCAGAGAACGAATTGTTTTTGAGGCCGAGCTGATAGCAGATTGATCTCAGGCGGCTAGTGATCTCCCATTCCCGTGCTGGGAGGAAGTAGCAGAGTACGAATCCGTTTTTGGCGTCTGCGTTCACAACAGACTCAAACCAAGCGTCTAAATGCGTCATGCCTCACGATTTCGTTCTGATTTTTCGGACGCTCGAGTTCAGTGAAGAAAGTCACCATTATTTGGAAAAAAAGATCAGTCGAATACGAATAATTTTGTCAACCTTACTCCGATAGCAGACCGAGTTCAGACCTCTCGATGCAACAGACGAACGCTCCTGATGTTTCTGGATCGTTTTCTGTGCGTACCAGCTCTGTAGCTCTCCTACAGCCCGAGTTACGTGCGAAAAGCGACGGTACCTCTCAAGATGACTCGAACGATACGAATAGTTTCGCAGACCTAGCTCGAGTAGCAGACCCAGTTCAGGCCTCTCGATGCAACGAACGAACGCGCATGATCAGTCTGCATCGGTTTCTGTGCGTATCAGCTCTGCAGCTCCCCTAGAGATCGAGTAAAGTACAGAAATCCGACCGTCTCTATCGAAATGACTCGAGCGATACGAATAGCTTTGCGGACTTAGATCGAGTATCGGACCAAGTTCAAACCTCTGCATGCGACAAGCGGACGCGCTTGAGGTCTGCGAATCGGTTTCTGTGATTACCAGCCCTGCAGCCCCCCTACAGCTCCAGTTAAGTGCAGAAAACCGCCAGCACCTCTCAAGATGACTCGAACAATACGAATAATTTGGCGGACCTAGCTCGAGCAGCAGACCGAGTTCAGATCTCTGGATTCAACAGACAAACGCGTCTGATGATTCTGAATCGGTTTCTGTAAGCATCCGCTCTGTAGCTCTTCTATAGCTCGAGTTATCTTGAGAAAACCGTCACCGCGTGTCAAGATGACCCGAAACGGCCGATCCCGCCGCAGTGCTTTTTGACAGTAAAAGGTACCCGATCGAGCTAAGATCAAGACGGCGAGCGGGAATAAGATCGAATATCACGGGAAAAAATACTAGAGCTCTAACGAATGGTTGAATTTCGAGAACAAAATTTTCAACCGACCAAAAGTCACCAAAAGGTCCGTCGAGATTTTCTTGCCAACTAGCTCTCCAGCGCCCCGGAACTTGGTAGCGTCCAAAACCCAGAGAGCGAAGACACTGGAACCGGCGGTAAACCGTCAACCTGGTTACTGCCAGGAACCTCGTAGAGCTCTTCTTGCACGATGATCGTCGGAACACATAGAGAAAGCTTCTGGAGCGAGAAACCAAAAACTCTAAAAATCACGTTTTTCTGTTTTTATTCAACGTCAGTTCCCCAAAGTGTTTCAATAATAATACTGCACCTATGGGCCTGAAAATTTTACTGCCAGACGCGGCATAACCCACTACAGGTGCGAAAAATCTGCTCTCAAAATAAATGGTCGAATATCTTTCAAATATTTGCAAAACCACCCAAAAGTTAACAGTTTGTCCTTTCTGGCCGGGTCGACCAACTGGGCGCCGGCGGTAAACCGTCAACCTTTCTCACCGCCGGGGGACTCGTAGAACTTCCTGACAATATATAATGTCGAGAAAAGTTGCAGAGAACGAGTAGTTTTTCAGCCCAAGCGATTTCAGACCTCTCGATGCAACAGCCGGACGCCCCCGATGCTTCTCGATTGTATTCTGTACGAGCTCTGTAACTCTCCTACAGCCCGAGTTACGTGCGTAAATCGACAGAAACCCTGAAGATGACTGGAACAATACGAATAGTTTGGCAAACCTAGCTCGAGTATCAGACCAAGTTCAGGCCTCTGAATGCGACAGGCGGACGCGTCTGATGTCTCGAAATCGATTTCTGTGATTACCAGCCCTGCAGTCCCCCTACAGATCGAGTTAACTGCAGAAAACCGACAGCATCTCAGGATGACTCGAACAATACGAATAGTTGCGCGGACCTAGTTCGGGCAGGAGACCGAGTTACGAGCTCTGGATTCGACAGGCGGACGCGCCTGATGTCTCAAATCGATTCCTGTGACTACCAGCACAATAGCCACCCCACAACCCGATTGGAGTACAGAAAACCAACAGAACTTCTCAAGATGACTCTAACAATACGAAAAGTTTCGCGATTCTAGAGCGGGCAGCAGACCGAGTTCAGAGCTCTGAATTCAACAGACAAACGCGACTGATGACTCCGAATCCGTTTCTGTAAGTATCAGCTCTGTAGCTGTCATATAGCTCGAGTTAAGTACACAAAACCGAGAGCGCCTGTCAAGATGACACGAATAATACGAATAGGCTTGCGGACCCAGCTCGGCTAGCAGACCGAGTTCAGACCTCTGGATGCAACAGACAAACGCGCCTGATCATTCTGAATCGATGAGGTGTGCTTACCAGCTGTCCTCTATACCGACAGCGCGTATCAAGATGACTCGAAACGACCGATCCCGCCTGGGCGCTTTTTGGCAGTGAAAGGTACCAAATCGAACTGAGACTAAGATGGCGAGCGGGAATAAGACCGAATATCACGGGAAAAAATACTAGAGCTCTAACGAATGGTTGAATTTCGAGAACAGGATTTTCAACCGACCAAAAGTCATCAAAAGGTCCGTCGAGATTTTCCTTGCCAACTAGCTCTCCGGCGTCCCGGAACTGGGAACCGGCGGTAAACCGTCAACCAGGTTACCGCCGGGGCCCTCGTAGAGCTCTTTTCTGGCACGGCGCTTCTCGGTACACATGCAGGAAGAGTCTGGAGCAAGACCCAAAAAAAAACGATAAATCACAATTTTATGTTTTTATCCAAAGACGGTTCCCCCAAGTGTTTCGATAATAATACTGCACCTACCGACCTGACAATGTTACTGGCAGACGCGCCATAACCCAGTACAGGTGCAAAAAAACTACTTTCTCGAAATAAATGGTCAAATATCTTTCAATTCTTCGCCGACCCAAAATTAACACATTGTCCTTTCTGGCCGGGCAGATGAACTAGCTCCACCCCGCGCCGGAATTCCTCTAGCTCATCGATAACGAAGAGCTCTACGAGGTACTGGGCGCCGGCGGTAAACCGTCAACCTTCCTTACCGCCGGGGGACTGGTAGAGCTTCCTGAGAATATATAATGTGGAAAAAAATACCGAGAACGAATAGTTTTTCAGCCCAAGCGATTTCAGACCTCTCGGTGCAACAGCCAAACGCCCCCGATGCTTCTGGATTGTCTTCTTTGCGAGCTCTGTAGCTCTTCCAGCCCGAGTGACGTGCGTAAATCGACAGCACCTCTCACTCTAACAAAACGAATAGTTTGGCAACCCAGCTCGAGTATCAAACCGAGTTCAGACCTCTGAATGCGACAGGCGGACGCGGCTGATGTCTGCGAATCGACTCCTGTGATTACCAGCCCTGCAGCCCCCCTTAGAGCCCGAGTTAAGTGCAGAAAACCGACAGCACCTCTCAGGATGACTCGAAGAATACACTAGTTGTGCGGACCTAGTTCGGGCAGCAGACCGAGTTCCGAGCTCTGGAATCGACAGGCGGACGCGCCTGATGTCTCCAAATCGATTCCTGTGGCCACCAGCACTGTAGCCCCCCAGCCCGAGTTGAGTGCAGAAACCCGAGAGCACTTCTCAAGATGACTCGAACAATACGAATAGCTTCGCGATTCTAGATCGGGCAGCATACCGAGTTCAGAGTTCTGGATTCAACAGACAAAAGCGACTGATGATTCTGAATCGGTTTCTGTAAGTATCAGCTCTGTAGCTGTCCTATAGCTCGAGTTTAGTACAGAAAACCGAGAGCGTCTGTCAAGATGACTCAAATAATACGAACAGGTTTGCGGACCTAGCTCGGCCAGCAGGCCGAGTTCAGACCTCTAGATTCAACAGGCGAACGCGCATGGTCATTCTGAATCGATAAGGTGTGCTTACCAGCTCTGTAGCTGTCCTGTATCTCGAGTTATGTTCAGAAAACCGTTATCGCGTGTCAAGATGACTTGAAACGGTCGATCCCGCCTGCCTGCTTTTTGGCAGTAAAAAATACCCGATCGAGCTGAGAGCAAGATCGCGAGCGGGAATGAGATCGAATATCATGGGAAAAAATACTAGAGCTCTAACGAATGGTTGAATTTCGAGAACAAAAATTTCAACCGACCAAAAGTCAACAAAAGTTCCGTCGATATTTTTCTTGCCAACTAGCTCTCCAGCGCCCCGGAATTACTCTTAAGCTTCCAGCAGTAACTGGGCGCCGGCGGTAAACCTTCAACCTTCCTTACCGCCGGGGGACTCGTAGAGCTTCCTGAGCATATATAATGTCGAAAAAAATTACAGATAACGAATAGTTTTTGAGCCTGAACGATTTCAGACCTCTCGATGCAACAGCCAAACGCCCCTCATGCTTCTGGATCGTTTGCTGTGCGCACGAGCTCCGTAGCTCTCCTACAGCCCGAGTTACGTGCGAAAATCGACAGCATCTCTCAAGATCACTCGAACAATACAAATAGTTTCGCGAATCTAGCTCGAGTATCAGACCGAGTTCAGACATCTGAATGCAACAGGCGGACGCGCCTGATGTCTCCGAATCGATTCCTGTGATTACCAGCCCTGAAGCCCCCTTACAGCCCGAGTTAAGTGCAGAAAATCGACAGCACCTCTGAAGATGACTCGAACAATACGAATAGTTTCGCGGACCTAGCTCGAGCAGCAGGCCGAGTTCAGGGCTCTGAATGCGACAGGTGGACGCGACTGATGTCTCCGAATCGTTCCCAGTGATTACCAGCCCTGTAGCCCCCTTACAGCTCGAGTTAAGTGCAGAAACCGGACAGCACCTCTCAAGATGACTCACGAATACGAATAGTTTTGCGAACCTAGCTCGGGCAGCACACCGAGTTCCGAGCTCTAGATTCGGCAGGCGGACGCGCGTGATGTCTCCGAATCGATTCCTGTGAGTACGAGCCCTGTAGCCCCCCTACAGCCCAAGATAAGTGCAGAAAACTGTCAGCACCTCTCAAGATGACTCCAACAACACGAATAGTTTCGCGAACCTAGCTCGGGCAGCAGACCGAGTTCAGACCTCTAGATGGAACAGACGAACGCGCCTGATGATTCGCAATCGATTTCTGTGAGACTGAGCTCTGTAGCTGCCCTACAGCTCGAGTTAAGTACAAAATACCGACAACGCGTATCCAGATGACTCGAAACAACCGATCCCACCGCGATGCTTTTTTGCAGAAATATTTACCCGATCGAGGTGAGATTAAGAAGGCGAGCGGGAATAAGATCGAATATGGTGGGACAAAATACTAGAGCTCAAACGAATTGTTGAATTTCGAGAACAAATTTTTCAACCGACCAAAAGTCACCAGAAGTTCGGTCGAGATTTCTCTTGCCAACTAGCTCTCCAGCGCGCCGGAATTACTCTTAAGCTTCGAGCAACTAGCTAAGGGAAGCTCTACGAGTTACTTACTAAGGGAAGCTCTACGAGTTACTGGGCGCCGGCGGTAAACCGTCAACCTTCCTTACCGCCGGGGGACTCGTAGAGCTTCCTGAGCATATATCATGTCGAAAAAAATTGCAGAGAACGAATCGTTTTTGAGCCTGAACGATTTCAGACCTCTCGATGCAAGAGCCAAACGCCCCTCATGCTTCTGGATCGTTTTCTGTGCGCACGAGCTCCGTAGCTCTCCTACAGCCCGAGTTACGTGCGAAAATCGACAGCACCTCTCAAGATCACTCGAACGATACGAATAGTTTCGCGAATTTAGCTCGAGTATCAGACCGAGTTCAGACATCTGAATACAACAGGCGAACGCGCCTGATGTCTCCGAATCGATTCCTGTGATTACCAGCCCTGCAGCCCCCTTACAGCCCGAGTTAAGTGCAGAAAATCGAGAACCTACAACACGAATAGCTTCGCGAACCTAGCTCAGGCAGCAGACCGATTTCACACCTCTAGATGGAACAGACGAACGCGCATGATGATTCTCAATCGATTTCTGTGAGCATGAGCTCTGTAGCTGCCCTACGGCTCGAGTTAAGTACAAAATACCGATAACGCGTTTCAAGATGACTCGAAACAGCCGATCCCGCCGCGATGCTTTTTTTAAGAAATGTTTACCCGATCGAGCTGAGATTAAGATGACGAGCGGGAATAAGATCGAATATGGTCAGAAAAAATACTAGAACTCAAACGAATTGTTGAATTTCGAGAACAAAATTTTCAACCGACCAAGTCAGCAAAAGATCCGTCGAGATTTTTCTTGCCAACTAGCTCTCCAGCGCGCCGGAATACTGGGCGCCGGCGGTAAACCGTCAACCTTTGTTACCGCCGGGGGACTCGTAGAGCTTCCTGACAATATATAGTGTCGAAAAAATGCAGAGAACGAATAGTTTTTCAGCCCAAGCGATTTCAGACCTCTCTATGCAACAACCGAACACCCCCGATGCTTCTGGATTGTCTTTTTCCTGTACGAGCTCTGTAGCTCTCCTACAGCCCGAGTTACGTGCGTAAATCGACAGCAATCCTGAAGATGACTCGAACAATACGAATAGTTTGGCAAACCTAGCTCGAGTATCAGACCAAGTTCAGGCCTCTCGATGCGACAGGCGGACGCGTCTGATGTCTCCGAATCGATTCCTGTGATTACCAGCCCTGCAGCCCCCCTCAGCCCGAGTTAAGTGCATAAAACCGACAGCACCTCTGAAAATGACTCGAACAATACGAATAGTTTCGCGGACCTAGTTCGGGCAGCAGACCGAGTTCAGAGCTCTGGATTCGACAGGCGGACGCGCCTAATGTCTTCAAATCGATTACGGTGACTACCAGCACTGTAGCCTCCCCACAACCCGAGTTAAGTACAGAAAACCGACAGCACCTCTCAAGATGACTCGAACAATACGAATAGTTTCGCGATTCTGGAGCGGGCAGCAGACCGAGTTCAGAGCTCTGGATTCAAGATACCAACACGAACGATGACCTTGAATCGATTTCTGTAAGTATCAGCTCTGTAGCTGTCATATAGCTCGAGTTAAGTACAGAAAACCGAGGGCGCCTGTCAAGATGACTCGAATGATACGAATAGGTTTGCAGACCTAGCTCGGCTAGCAGACCGAGTTCAGACCTCTGGATGCAACAGACGAACGCGCCTGATCATTCTGAATCGATTAGCTGTGCTTACCAGCTCTGTAGCTCTCCTGTATCTCGAGTTAAGTGCAATATACCGACAGCGCGTATCAAGATGACTCGAAACGGCCGATCCCGCCAGTGTGCTCTTGGACAGTAAAAGGTACCCGATCGAGCTGAGATCCAGATGGCGAGCGGGAATAAGATCGAAGATCACCGGAAAAATACTAGAGGTCTAACGAATAGTTGAATTTCGAGAACAAAATTGTCAACCCACCAAAAGTCACCAAAAGGTCCGTCGAGATTTTTGTTGCCAACTAGCTCTCCAGCGCCCCGGAATTACTCTTAAGCTTCCAGCAATAAAAGGCGCCGGCGGTAAACCGTCAACCAGGTTTTTTGCGGGCTTTGCGGCGGGGTCCTCCAGCACATGCAAGCAGCGGTGCTCCCCGCGGCCACCAGGCGCAAGTGGCTCTACCGAGCGTGTGAGACGCTATCTATAATAGACGCAATCTGCGAGATTGCGTGAATTAGCTTCGAGGCGGCCGTTAACTCACAGACCGTCACGGTTGACTCCCTATCGAGGCCAAACGCCTCCTCGGCAATCACGTGACACTGTATAGCATTATTATGTTCTACAAAAGCCTGCAGCCACCAGCCTCCCCCAGCCCCAATATCCGAGGTTCCTCCGTCGAAGTAACCTCTCAATCCTAACACTTTCGAAGTATATAAAGGGGCAAGATACTCGTTTCTCTTCGATGTGTGTGGGCAAGCTCTGCAAGCCCACGTTAGTTCATCAGCATAACTGTTACCCTCCCTATAAAGATGTTTGATTGGGTCAGCCCCCGCGCACGCAGTTCTCAAACAGGTGTCCGTTATAGCATCAAGAGTGTTTTGTGCCGCCTCCAAGGTGTTATTATAGCCCATGTTCGTGCACTTCCAGTGCCCTCTTATCCATTGGACCACACACAAGCTATCACCCAGTATTTCAAATGGAATCTTATCCGCCTCATAGTCAAAGATAGTCTCATTTTCAAAGTTATGAGCAATGCGACGCGCAATCCTATCATTATTAACTTTCGTCTCCTCCTCCTCCGTACGGGCAACCGAAACTCTAGGTTTGGCCAGATAGTCAAGAATGGCGGGCAGGTGCAATCTTTTGAGCAACTTCTCAACGAAAATCGACCAATCTTCTTTCCCAAACGTCATAGTCTCCCACCATTTAGTGTTGCCATCTTGATCCGCAATGAAGACATCTTCCCATTTTCTCCAGCCGACGTATTTAGTACCACCACGCCATCCAAGAAGAGCAGCCTGGGAATCCCTCGAGCGTGCAGCGAACGCGCGACGATGAGCGGCCCAGTCACCTGACGCATGCATCATGCCCAACCGCGCCTGAGAGTAGGCGTTGAGTTTGAAGACATTC
This sequence comes from Prorocentrum cordatum, assembly GCA_963575745.1. Lineage (NCBI taxonomy): Eukaryota > Dinophyceae > Prorocentrales > Prorocentraceae > Prorocentrum > Prorocentrum cordatum. The sequence goes on from CAUYUJ010001655.1 coordinate 33,962, forward strand.
ACGTTTGCGCCAGAGGGTCGTGCCTCTCGCGGCTCACTATCATGGCTAGAAGAGGGGAGGTCCCGTGGTCGCTTACTTCCCTGTGGGGCAGCCGGCAGACTATCGGCGGAAGCGATGGGGTCATCATTCACCTGAGCAATACACCGTCTCTTTTGACTGCCCCTCGGCGAACATATTTCATCCCGATCTCTTTTGTCGCATGGGCGCTGGGGCTGTCTGACACGCTTGGCGAGCTCCTCCTGGCTCGCCGTGAGACTCGGGCCAGGGCGCCGCTTCTCTCCCCTGGCGGCCAGACGGGTCTCCACAATCTGCCTGCGACGGTTCTTGGCCGCGGGCGTGGGTTCGCTCTCGCCTTCGACTGGGGCGGCTGTGGCCGCAGGACTGACAGTGCCTTGGGATTCTCGCTGGCTGCTCCTTTCTTCCAGGAGCCTGGCGCACTCTAACAGATGCGCCACCTGCAGCGGATCACTCAAAGGAACTCTTATTCTGGACGCAGACGACACACGACCAGAAGAACAATGAGCATCCTTTTTGTTCGGCTCCAAAGAAGCTCTTATACTGGACGCAGACGACACACGACCAGAAGAACGTTGACAATCTTTCTTGTGCTCCGTCAGTCCCCCACGGCTATCAAACATAGCCGCAGGTCTCTGGGGCTCAGGCGAAACACTCTGAGACAAAGCACGAGGCGGACAATGAGAATGAATAAAGTGTGTACTGTGTGTGTGCAGCGTAGCTGTCGGAATATAACAAGGCAACTGATCGAAAGAACTTCCTCTCTCAACCTGCGGCACAGAGGACATCGAACGAGGGTGTGTATGCTCTCCACTGTTCGTGTGCAGCGTAGCTGTCTGAATATAACTGGGCAACGTGTCGAAAGAACGGTCATCAACCTGCGGCACAGGCAACAAAGAATGGACATGTGTTGAATCATCACTGTGAGTGTGCAAAGACGAATGGACATGTGTGTGAGCCTGACTGTACGTGTGCAGCGAAGCTGTCGGATCAACATGTACTCTGTCCGTGTGCAGCGCAGCTGTCGGGATATTTTGACACGCAAAGCCTCCGGCAAAGCAAGCGACATCTTTGGCCCAGAGCCAGTTCTTGTGAATGAAGAGTTCCACCGCCGACAGAAATCCAAGGTTGGCGAACTGGTCGCGAGCATACTTGAACCTCCTCTTTTGGTAGACAGTCCAATCTTCATTCACTCCTTTCCTCCTTCCTCCGATGATGGCTAATAGCTTTCCTTCCCAGGAGAATATTTTTTGTGCCGTGATGTTGTCAATCGTCATCCCCTCAATTGCGAAAAGTAGCTTACTCTGGATACGGAGTCGGTATCGCTGGAATCGTCTCTCAATCGGGATGCGATGACTTCTATAATATTCAATGTCGGCAAAGAAGGCACCACGGGCACGATCCAAGTTGAACTGCAGATCGCTATGCTGTGTCCAATATCTGTCCAACCTGTAACCCAGGATGTCCAAAGTGTTAACGCATTCAAGTTTATACGTGTGGGCCTGGATATGAAGAACTACATCATTCGAGCCATTGACGCCAAAGGGGATGAGCTTGAGAGAGGATGGTTTCCAATTGAGGCCGGCCTGGAGCAGGGGGAGAGTGAGCTCAGTCACCATGGTCCTGAGCTGCCGTTCATCTCTAGCGTACAGCAGCAGATTGTCCGCCCAGAGGGCATGCGAAATCGTCGATCTAGTGGGCATGGGAACGGGGGACTCGACAACATAACCCAGATCACGCCCTGGCCAGGTCCCGACGATATCATTCCACAAGGCCACACTCACCACTTTGAATAAGAATGGTCCGTCCACCCCGCCCGTCCTGATACTCCGATCCCAACCAATCCAATCCAAATTCTGGGTCCCTTCGAAGGTGGCTTTACACGTGTTTTCGGTCATAGGACAAAGAAGGGCGTAAATCAAAGCGGGGTCAAAACCAAGCTTCTCCATACTTTGTAACGCTAGCTTGATAGTAACGTGGTCAAACGCCTGGAGTACATCGAGGCTGGCCAGATAGAGCTTCTCCCCTTTTCCCCATTGTGCCGCATGTTGGCAAAGATGTTTGGTAAACGATGTGACCTCAGAAACCTTCCTGAACTGCACAAACCCATACATGTTAAGAGAGTGTTTGATATTCACAAGATGTTGTTCCCCTTTAATGACTAGGACATGGTTGTACCACTTCTGGACCAGGCTCAGGAGGCAGATCGCCCTAGTCTCTGAGAGCTCCTGAATGGACGGCGCCTTCGGGATGAGAGTTACCAGAAACCTCTTCCAATCCGAGGGGACCTGTTGACGACGATTAGCGATCAGGCTGAAATGATGTCGGATTGTCTTGAGGCTGGCAAAGGGGATGAGCTGCAGCATCTCCCGTGTCACTTGGTCGGGTCCAGCCGCCCCACACTTGAGGCGAGCCCTCGCTCGCAAGATGTCATGCATGGTGATGCTCACGCACTGGGACTGGTTGAGCTTCGATGCCAGACCTTCCAGAATCGACTGCACCTCCCTCCTCGCCCCGTAGTCCTCCACCCTGTCTTTCAAGTACCTCCCAATTTCCACCTGTTTGGCCTCGACATCGTAAGTAAGTTCCCACTCCCCCGTCATCTTTTTGACTTTAAGCGCCTGTGCTTGTGTACGTAATTTACGCTGTTCAACTTTGCGTTTGTATTCGAGCATGTCGGCATCATATTGTTTTCGCAGTGGTTTGATCAATCTCCGAAGACTCCTGACTTCATTATGGCATCGATGTTCTCTGGGCCAAAGAGCACGCCGTAACAGCCGTTCGAGCGTCCAAAGACGTTCCGGCCTCACAGGTGCCCGAAGTGCGGCCACCTGGCGGCTAGGGATACTTGCCGCCGTATCTGCGATGGGACCCTCGTAGAGCTCTTTTCTCAGATTGCGTTCCTCGGAACACACAAAGGAAGCTTCCAGAGCGAGATCCGAAAAACTCGAATAATTATGTTTTCCAATTTTTATCTAACGTCGGTTGCTCCAAGTGTTTTCGTAGTAAAACTGTACCTACCAGCCTGAAAATTTGACAGACGTACGCGTCATGACCGATTACAGGTGCGGCAAATCTAGTTTCTGAAAATGAATTGTCAAATATCTTTCAGATCTTCGCAAAACCGACTCTGAGTCACCACATTGTCTCTAGGGGCCGGGTCGGCCAACTAGCTCCACCCCGCGCCGGAATTCCTCTAGCTCATCGATAACGAAGAGCTCTACGAGGTACTAGAGCTCTAACGAATGATTGAATTTCGAGAACAAAATTTTGAACCGACCAAAAGTCAGCAAAAGGTCCGTCGAGATTTTTCTTGCCAACTAGCTCTCCAGCGCCCCGGAATTACTGGAATCGGCGGTGAACAGTCAACCTAGTCACCGCCGGGGGACTCGTAGAGCTCCTCCCACGCGCAAGAGTGCTCTTGCCGAAGGAGAGAGCTTCTGTAGGCATTTTTCAAAAAATTGAACATGTATTTTTTTTCATGTCGACATGAAGTTGGTTCCTCCAAGTGTTTTGATGGTAAATGTGCGCCTACAGAGCTCATATTAAGACGGAGATGCCCTCACATTCGTCTACAGGTGCGAAAAATCTGCTTTCTCAAAATGAATTGTCAATTTTTTTTTCAAATAATGGCAAAACCGACCAAAAGTTACCACTTTGTCCTTTCTGGCCGGGTGGGCCAACTGGCGCCGGCGGTGGACCGTCAACCTGGTCACCGCCGGGAACCTCGCAGAGCTCCTTGCACGCGTAAGAGTGCTCAGATTTGGAGCAGACAGCTTCTTAGAGCATTTCTAGAAAAACATCATAATTGCATTTCTCGGTGTCAACGATACGTCGGTTCCTCCAAATGTTTCGATAGTAAAACTCTCACGAACGAGCTGAGCTGCCCGCAGAAGAAGATCAAGATACTGATGCTCGGAGTAAAAATCTGCTTTCTCAAAATGAATTGTCAAACGACTTTCAAATTTTCGCAAAACCGACCGTAAGTTATCACATCTTCTTTTCTGGTCGGGTCGAGCAACTAGCTCCACCCCGCGCCGGAATTCCTCTAGCTCATCGACGCCGAAGAGCTCTACGAGGTACTAGCTCCACCCCGCGCCAGAATTCCTCTAGCTCATCGACTGGGCGCCGGCGGTAAGCCGTCAACCTTTGTTTTTGCGTCTTTGCTGGGACCGTCTTGGCCACCAAGGCCAGGTCCAACAAAGTCTCAGGCGAAACAGAGCCTCTTATTTATCACGCAAGCAGTCAGCTCTTATAACACAACAGCGAAGCTGTTGGAATAAAGAGAATCACATGCCAGCAATGACACAATCAAACGCAAAGCACACAAAAAGACAAACGAATGAGTCAATGAACAGCGAAGCTGTTGGAATAAACAAGAACACAGATAAAGATGAAACAATGTGTGACTTATCACTGCGAATGATCAAAGAAGGTCTGCACAACCTGTGGGAGCACATCGCATATGCGCTCCGCCGCTGATAGTTCCGTATCTGTGACAGTGGCGCTTGGTGGCAGACACCAAGCCGCAAGATACACATCCTTGAAAATGATGTCGGTCCGCGAGAAGATATATTTGTTTCGCAGACCTATCTGCACCCACACACCACAGGCACTTCCGCGGCTACAAACGCCCCCATCAAAGCCGGCTTTGATAAGGCAAGGAGTATAACACTGAGATTCGAAATCGCTGAGGTAAATGAAATCGGCGTACACGTGGCCCTGACGGGCCTGATGGGTCAGTAAGTCAGCCCTCTGGTTCCATTCCCGAAAAGAATGAGAGAAGAAGTCACGGCCAGCCTCTGGAGGCCTCACCGAGTATGTATCCTGCATCTCGTCCAACTTATTTATCAGAGTATCCACCCTTTTTCTGATATACCTGAGCTAATACTTTCGATTTCCCACAGAGCCAGTTAATCACAAGCAGTGTCCCCCTGGATATCCAGTGGTATCCCATCCGTTGAGGTCCCACTGTGTGCAACGCATGTTATGCAACGCGATACGTTTGCTGAGACGATCCCTATATGCTGGTGTATCCTCCCGATCCTGACCAATATGAACCCCTCCATCCTCATCCAAGTTCAAGAACACAGGCACTCCTGAGGACGCCAAGCCTTTGCATTTCTTTTGGAAATACTTCAACATAGTACTAGAACAAACATGTGCAGCGAAAGCCATGAAATGTTCAAAACTTCCAACAAAGAACTCCCACCAGGATAAACCATGAAACGATTCCAATGAATAATACCACGAACGAAGTCCTACACTCTCCTGTCCCCCACGATGTCGTTTCATTGAGCTGGCCTCCTTCCATTTCCCCCAACATCTGAGAGCCTCGCTTGAATCTGTCCTCATTCTATCCCACAGCCGGCCAAACGCCAGGCATGAGAAACGAGAATCTCTCCAAGCTCTTGTCGAGTTTGCCTCCAGCGCCTCCTGATCTGTGATCAACCTATGGGCAAAATCATGGACGTCGATTACCCACATCCAGTGCACTCTGAGAAACTTCTGTACAATGCCCGCATAGTGTGCATCATGAAATTTTTGTCTCGCACGTTCATACCTCCTCGTATTCCATTCCTGATAACTTTTCCCTTCCCTCCGTATACAACGAGACATGACAGCCAGGCACTTACCCTCAAAGATATGAAGGGCACTCAATGAACTAGAGTCGACCGTACATCCTTCCGCCGCGTAGAGAACAATACTCTGAACCCTCTGTGCATACCTCTCATACTTATCTTTCAACGGGATGGCCGTGGAGCGGAAGAAGGTCGCCTGCCCCCAGAAAGCCCTGCGAGCAGAGTCAATACTAGCATCCAAATCTGGGTGCTCGTTCACATGTAGTTCAGAACAAATATGAGCCCCAAGCACCTCCATCTCCGTCACTCTTCTAAATCGATACACTCCCGAATCCTCCGACCCCATCGAGAGAACAAGATCAGCAGTGCGTAATATTTCCCCTTCCGCATCTCGCGGAGGATCAACCCCGAACACCATGTACAATAGACTGGACTCTTTCCATTTCATGCCATAGTCATGTAACTGTGTAGTTAGACCGTGTAACATGCGCGTGAGTTCCTCCCGACTCCGAGCCAGAACATAACAGTTGTCCGCCCAAAGGAAGTGATTAATAATCGAAACACAGCTAGTCGAGCCAGTCGCAAACTCAATACGATAACCTAGTCCTAGTACGTCCCATTCTCGAATCGTGGAACTCCACATAGCAGCAACAATAAGATTGAAAGCCAATGGGCCCTCAGGCCCTCCCGTCCGAATACATTTGTCCCACCTTACCTCCAAAACCTCAATCCCATCATAATAGACAGTGCCTACACATTCACACAAGGGGTTAAGTAGAGCATACTGTAGGCACAGGGGCACACTCGCATGATCCAACCCGCGCCTGACATTGGCCACCGTGCAGTGATCGAACGCCTGGAGAACATCAGCGTTCGCCAAGTGCGCCGTTTCCCCTTTTCCCCAGTGTGCAGCATGTTGACCTATATGTTTGATGCTAGCCGTGATTTCGTGTGTACGACGATGTTCCTGGAAACCATACAACCCAATATGACGAAACACTCCGTTTCTTCAATATGGCCCTCAACCAGGAGAACAATACAGGAACTGAACCATCTCGAAACAGCATTCTGCATACACAGCAAACGACCGTCTTTTAACTTAGTAAGCCCTGGAATTTTGGGCATGAAAGAGACGAGGATCTCACGCCACGACTGAGGATACGGAGTCATGAGCTTGATGATTTTATCGAAAAGCATCTGGGGGTCAACCTTTGTTACCGCCGGGAGACTCGTAGAGCTTCCTGACAACATAAAATGTCGAAAAACAATTACACCGAAACAATAGTTTTTCAGCCCAAGCAATTTCAAACCTCTCGGATGCAACAGCCGAACGCCCCCGATGCTTCTGGATTCTCTTCTGTACGAGCTCTGTAGCTCTCCTACAGCCCGAGTTACGTGCGTAAATCGACAGCACCTCTGAAGATGACTCGAACAATACGAATAGTTTGGCAAACCTAGCTCGAGTATCAGACCGAGTTCAGACCTCTGCATGCGACAGGCGCACGGGTCTGATGTCTCTAATCAATTCCTGTGATTACCAGGCCTGCAGCCCCCCCTACAGCCCGAGTTAAGTGCAGGAAACTGACAGCACCTCTCAGGATGACTCAAACAATACGAATAGTTTCGTAGACCTAGTTCGGGCAGCAGACAGAGTTCGGAGCTCTGGATTCGAAAGGCGGACGCGCCTGATGTCTCCGAATCGATTCCAATGATTACCAGCCATGCAGCCCCCCTACAGCCCGAGTTAAGTGCAGAGAAACGACAGCATCTCTCAAGATGACTCGAACAATACGAATAGTTTTGCGATTCTAGATCGGGCAGCAGACCGATTTCAGAGCTCTGGATTCAACAGATAACGGCCACGAATGATTCTCGATCAGATTCTGTACGCATCAGCTCTGTAGCTGCCATATAGCTCGAGTTAAGTACAGAAAACCGAGAGCGTCTGTCAAGATAACTCCAATAATACGAATAGGTTTGCGGACCTAGCTCGGCTAGCAGACCGAGTTCAGACCTCTGCGTTCAACAGGCGAACGCGCCTGATCATTCTGAATGGATTAGCTGTGCTTACCAGCTCTGTAGCTGTCCTGAAGCTTGAGTTATCTTGATAAAACCGTTACCGCGTGACAAGATGACCCGAAACTGTCGATCCCGCCTGGGCGCTTTTTGGCAGTAAAAGGTACCCGATCGAGATGAGATCAAGACGGCGAGCGGGAATAAGATCGAATATCACGGGAAACAATACTAGAGCTCAAACGAATTGAGGAATTTCGAGAACAAAATTTTCAACCGACCATGGCAGCGTCCAAAACCCGGAGAGCAAAGAGAACTGGCGCCGGCGGTGAACCGTCAACCTGGTCAGCGCCGGGAACCTCGTAGAGCTTCTTCCACGCGTGAGAGTGCTTAGAATCGACAGAGAGAGCTTCTAGAAGCATTTCGCGGAAAAGGCAAAATTGATTTTTTTCATGTCAATATGAAGTTAGTTCCGCCAAGTGTTTTGATAGTAAATGTGCGCCTACAGAGCTCATATTAAGACGCAGAGGCCCTTATAATCGTTCACAGGTGCGAAAAATCTGCTTCCTCAAAATGAATTGTCAATTATCTTTCCAATCTTAGCAAAACCGACCCAAAGTTGTCACATTGTCTCTTCTGGTCGGGTCGGCCAACTCGGCGCCGGCGGTAAACCGTCAACCTTGGTTACCGCCGGGAGACTCGTAGAGCTTCCTAGCTCGACTTAAGTTGAGAAAACCGACAGCACCTACCAACATTCCGACTCATAGTGCATATTTTTTGACCTCTGAATGCGACAGGCGGACGCGTCTGATGTCTGCGAATCGACTCCTGTCATTACCAGCCCTGCAGCCCCCCTACAGCCCGAGCTAAGTGCAGCAAACCGACAGCACCTCTCAGGTTGACTCGAACAATACAGTAGTTTCGCAGACCTAATTCGGGCAGCAGACCGAGTTCCGAGCTCTGGATTTGACAGGCGGACGCGCCTGATGTCTTCTTTCCGATTCCTGTGACCACCAGCACTGTAGCCCCCCTCAGCGCGAGTTGAGTGAAGAAAACCGAGAGCACTTCTCAAGATGACTCGACCAGTACGAATAGTTTCGCGATTCTAGATCGGGCAGCAGACCGAGTTCAGAGCTCTGGATTCGACAGACAAACGCAACTGATGATTCTGAATCGGTTTCTGTAAGTATCAGCTGTAGCTGTCCTACAGCTCGAGTTAAGTACAGAAAACCGAGGGTTCCTGTCGAGATGACTCGAATAATACGAATAGGTTTGCGGACCTAGTTCGGCTAGCAGACCGAGTTCAGACCTCTGGGTTCAACAGACGAACGCGCCTAATCATTCTACATCGATTAGCTGTGCTTACCAGCTCTGTACCTGTCCTAAAGCTCGAGTTATGTTCAGAAAACCGTCAGCGCGTATCAAGGTGACTCGAAACGGCCGATGATGGCGAGCGTCAATAAGATCGAATATCACGGGAAAAAATACTAGAGCTCTAACGAATGTTCAAATTTTGAGAACATAAGTTTCAACTGAGCAAAAGTCATCAAAAGTTCCGTCGAGATTTTTCGGGCCAACTAGCCCGCCAGTGCGTCCGAATTACTCTTAAGCTTCCAGCTGCTGGCTTAGGGACTGGGCGCCGGCGGTAAACCTTCAACCTTGGTTACCGCCGGGAGACTCGTAGAGCTTCCTTGCTATAAGAGGCAAACCCAGTTCAGACCTCTGGATGCAACCGACGAGCAAGCAAAATGATTTCGAATCAGCTTCTGTGCGTATCAGCTGTGTGGCTCTCCTACAGCCCGAGTTACGAGCGAAAAACGACAGCACCTGTCAAGATAACTCGAACAATACGAATGGGTTTGCGAACCTAGCTCGAGTAGCAAACCGAGTTCAGACCTCTCAATGCGACAGGCGGATGCGCCTGATGTCCGAATCGATTCCTGTGATTATGCCCTCTGCAGCCCCCCTACAGACCGAGTTAAGTGCAGAAAACCGACAGCACCTCCCAAGATCACTCGACCAATACGAATAGTTTCGCGAACCTAGCTCGAGTAGCAGACCGAGTTCAGACCTCGAAATGCGACAGGCGGACGCGTCTGATGTCTCCCAATCGATTCCTGTGATTATGAGCCCTGTAGCCCCCCTACAGCCCGAGTTAAGTGCAGAAAACCGACAGCACCTCTCAAGAAGACTCGAACAGTACGAATAGTCGGGCAGCAGACCAAGTTCAGAACTCTGAATTAACAGACAAACGCGCCCGATAATTCTGAATCGGTTTCTGTAAGTATCAGCTCTGTAGCTGTGCTACAGCTCGAGTTAAGTACAAAAAAAAAAAAACGTCTGTCAAGATGACTCGAATAATACGAACAGGTTTGCGGACCTAGCTCAGCTAGCAGACCGAGTTCAGACCTCTGGATGCGACAGACGAACGCGCCTGATCATTCTGAATTGATAAGGTGTGCTTACCAGCTCTGTAGCTGTCCTGTATCTCGAGTTGAGTCCAATATACCGACAGCGCGTATCAAGATGACTCGAAACGGCCGATCCCGCCACAGTGCTTTTCGATAGTAATATTCACCCGATCGAGCTCAGATCAAGATGCAGAGCGGGAATGAGATCGAATATCACGGGAAAAAAAATACTAGAGCTCAAACGAATGTTGGAATTTTTAGAACATAATTTTCAACTGAGCAAAAGTCAGCAAAATTTCCGTCGAGATTTTTCGAGCCAACTAGTCCGCCAGTGCGCCCGAATTACTCTTAAGCTTCCAGCTGCTAGCTTAGGGAAGCTCTACGAGTCAAGCTCTACGAGTCACTAGCTCCACCCCGCGCCGGAATTCCTCTAGCTCATCGATGCCGAAGAGCTCTACGACGTATCTCGAGGACGGGAAACTTGGTAGCGTCCAAAACCCGGAGAGCGAAGAGACCCTTTGGGAATGGGAAATCTTTCCTGGAGAGCTCTGGGAAGCTCCCCTGCAGCGCTGCCGAAGCGCTGCCAGAAACGCTTCCATGCGTGCCTGCACGCGTGCAGGCACGCGTGGACGCTTGCCGGAAGCTCTCCCGGACACGTTGCCGGGCCGAAAAAGCCCCTGCGGGGATTCTGGAGCGCCGCGGAGAAGCTCCTGGCGGACACAACCACCGTCCGGCTTCTAATACCTCGTAGAGCTCATCGGCATCGATGAGCTAGAGGAATTCCGGCGCGGGGTGGAACTAGTTGGTCGACCAGGCCTTCAGAGACAAAGTGATGACTTTGGGTTGGTTTTGGTAAGATTTGAAAGATATTTGACAATTCATTTTGAGAAACCAGATTTTTCTCACGTGTAGTGGGTTAAGGCGCGTCTGCCAGTAAAATTTTCAGGCCCCTAGGCGCAGTATTATTGTCAAAACACTTGGGGGGGCCGACGTTGGATAGAAACAGAAAAACGTGATTTTTCAAATGTTTCGGCTCTCGCTTCAAAAGCTTCCTTCATGGGTGCCGGCGGTAAACCGTCAACCTTTGTTACCGCCGGGGGACTCGTAGAGCTTCCTGACAACATATAATGTCGAAAAAAAATAACATAAAAAATAGATTTTCTGCCCAAACAATTTCAAACCTCTCGGATGCAACAGCCGAACGCCCCCGATGCTTCTGGATTGTCTTCTGCACGAGCTCTGTAGCTCTCCTACAGCCCGAGTTACGCGCGTAAATCGACAGCACATCTCAAGATTACTCGAACAATACGAATAGTTTGGCAAACCTAGCTCGAGTATGTTCAGACCTCTGCATCGACAGGCGGACGCGTCTGATGTCTCTGAATCGATTCCTGTGATTACCAGCCCTGCAGCCCCCCTACAGCCCGAGTTACAGGAATCCGACAGCACCTCCGAGGATGGCTCGAACAACACGAATAGTTTCGCGGACCTAATTCGGGCAGCAGACTTCGGAGCTCTGGATTCGTAAGGCGGACGCGCCTGATGTCTCCGAATCGATTCCAGTGATTACCAGCCCTGCAGCCCCCTCACAGCCCTAGTGAAGTGCAGAAAACCGACTGCACCTCTAAAGATCGCTCGAACAATGCGAACTCGCGGACCTAACTTGGGCAGCAGACCGAGATCAGAGCTCTGAATGCGACACACGGGCGCGACTGTCTTCCAATCGATTCCAGTGATTACCAGCCCTGCAGCCCCCCTACAGCTCGAGTTGAGTGCAAAAAACGGACAGCACCTCTCAGGATGACTCGAACAATACGAATAGTTTCGCGGAGCTAGTTCGGGCAGCAGACAGAGTTCGGAGCTCTGGATTCGTAAGGCGGACGTCTCCGAATCGATTCCAGCGATTACCAGCCATGCAGCCCCCCTACAGCCCGAGTTAAGTGCAGAGACCCAACAGCATCTCTCAAGATGACTCGAACAATACAAATAGTTTCGCGATTCTAGATCGGGTAGCAGACCGAGCTCAGAGCTCTGGATTCAACAGACAACGGCCACTCACGATTCTGAATCAGATTATGTGCGCATCAGCTCTGTAGCTGTCCTGTAGCTCGAGTTAAGTAGAGAAAACCGAGAGCGTCTGTCAAGATGACTCGAATAATACGAATAGGTTTGGGGACCTAGCTCGGCTAGCAGACCGAGTTCAGACCTCTCGGTTCAACAGGCGAACGCGCCTGATCATTCTAAATCGATTAGCCGTGCTTACCAGCTCTGTAGCTGTCCTTTATCTCGAGTTATCTTGAGAAAACCGTCATCGTGTGTCAAGATGACTCGAAACGGCCGATCCCGCCTGCCTGCTTTTTGGCAGTAAAAAGTACCCGATCGAGCTAAGATCGAGATGGCGAGCGGGAATGAGATCGAATATCATGGGAAAAAATACTAGAGCACAAACGAATTGTTGAATTTCGAGAACAAACTGGGCGCCGGCGGTAAACCGTCAACCTTTGTTACCGCCGGGGAACTCGTAGAGCTTCCTGACAACATATAATCTCGAAAAAAAATACACCGAAAAAATAGTTCTTCGGCCCAAGCAATTTCAGACCTCTCGGATGCAACAGCCGAACGCCCCCGATGCTTCTGGAATGTCTTCTGATGACTCGAACAATACGAATAGTTTGGCAAATCTAACTCGAATATCAGACCGAGTTGAGACCTCTGCATGCGACAGGCGGACGCGTCTCATCTCTCTGAATCGATTCCTGTTATTACCAGCCCTGCAGCCCCCCCTACAGCCCGAGTTAAGTGCAGGAAACCGACAGCACCTCTCAGGATGACTGGAACAATACGAATAGTTTCGCGGACCTAGTTCGGGCAGCAGACAGAGTTCGGAGCTCTGGATTCGAAAGGTGGACGCGCCTGATGTCTCCGAATCGGTTCCAGTGATTACCAGCCATGCAGCCCCCCTACAGCCCGAGTTAAGTGCAGAGAACCGACAACATCTCTCAAGATGACTCGAACAATACGAATAGTTTCGCGATTCTAGATCGGGCAGCAGACCGAGTTCAGAGCTCCCGATTCAACAGACAACGGCCACTGATGATTCTGAATCAGTTTTGTACGTATCAGCTCTGTAGCTGTCATGTAGCTCGAGTTAAGTACAGAAAACCGAGAGCGTCTGTCAAGATGACTCGAATAATACGAATAGGTTTGCAGACCTAGCTCGGCTAGCAGACCGAGTTCAGACCTCTCGGTTCAACAGGCGAACGCGCCTGATCATTCTGAATCGGTTAGCTGTGCTTACCAGATCTGTAGCTGCCCTAGAGCTCGAGTTATCTTGAGAAAACCAACAACGCGTATCAAGATGACTCGAAATGGCTGATCCCGCCGGGACGCTTTTTGGCAGCAAAAGATACCCGATCGAGCCGAGACCGAGATGGCGAGCGGGAATGAGATCGAATATCACGGGAAAAAATACTAAAGCTCTAACGAATGGTTGAATTTCGAGACCAAAATTTTCAACCGAGCAAAAGTCAGCAAAAGTTCCGTCGAGATTTTTCGAGCCAACTAGCTCTCCAGCGCCCCGGAATTACTCTTAAGCTTCCAGCAATAACTTGCTAAGGGAAGCTCTACGAGTTATTTTTCAACCGACCAAAAGTCAGCAAAAGGTCCGTCGAGATTTTTCTTGCCAACTGGGCGCCGGCGGTAAACCGTCAACCTTTGTTACCGCCGGGGGGCTCGTAGAGCTTCCTGACAATATATTATGTCGAAAAAAATTGCAAAGAACGTAGTTTTTCAGCCCAAGCGATTTCAGACCTCTCGATGCAACAGCCGAACGCACCCGATGCTTCTGGATTGTCTTCTGTACGAGCTCTCTGGCTCTTCTACAGCCCGAGTTACGTGCGTAAATCGACAGCAACCCTGAAGATGACTCGAACAATACGAATAGTTTGGCAAACTTAGAGTATCAGACCAAGTTCAGGCCTCTGAATGCGACAGGCGGACGCGTCTGATGTCTCCGAAACGATTCCTGTGATTACCAGCCCTGCAGCCCCCCTACAGCCCGAGTTAAGTGCAGAAAACCGACATAATCTCAGGATGACTCGAACAATACGAATAGTTTCGCACCTAGTTCGGGCAGCAGTCCGAGTTCCGAGCTCTGGATTCGACAGGCAGGCGCGTATGATGTCTCCGAAACGATATCTGTGATTACCAGCCCTGCAGCCCCCCTACAGCCCGAGTTAAGTGCAGAAAACCTACATAATCTCAGGATGACTCGAACAATACGAATAGTTTCGCGCACCTAGTTCGTGCAGCAGTCCGAGTTCCGAGCTCTGGATTCGACCGGCAGACGCGTCTGATGTCTCCGAATCGATTCCTGTGACTACCAGCACTGTAGCCCCCTACAGCACGAGTTAAGTACAGAAAACCGACAGCACCTCTCAAGATGACTCGAACAATACGAATAGTTTCGCGACTCTAGATCGGGCAGCGCACCGAGTTCAGAGCTCTGGATTCAACAGACAAATGCACCTGATGATTCTGAATTGAGTGTTGTAAGTATCAATTATGTAGCTGTCCTATAGCTCGAGTTAAGTACAGAAAACCGAGAGCGCCTGTCAAGATCAGTCGAATAATACGAATAGGTTTGCGGACCTAGCTCGGCTAGCAGACCGAGTTCAGATCTCTGGATGCAAGAGGCGAACGCGCCTGATCATTCTGAATCGATAGGTGTGCTTACCAGCTATGTAGCTGTCCTAAATCTCGAGTTAAATCCAATATACCGACAGCGCGTATCAAGACGACTCGAAACGTCTGATCCCGCCACAGCGCTTTTCGATAATAATATTCACCCGATCGAGCTGAGATCAAGATGGCGAGCGGCAGTAAGATCGAATATCACGGGAAAAAATACTAGAGCTTTAACGAAGGTTCAAATTTTGAGAACATAACTTGGTAGCGTCCAAAACCCGGAAAGCAAAGAGAACACACACCAGAACTGGGCGCCAGCGGTAAACCGTCAACCTTTGTTACCGCGGGGGGACTCGTAGAGCGTCCTGAAAACATATAATGTCGGAAAAAAATAATTCTTCAGCCCAAGCAAATTCAGACCTCTAGCACCTCTCAAGATGACTCGAACAATACGAATAGTTTGGCAAACCTAGCTCGAGTATCAGACGAGTTCAGACCTCTGCAGGCGACAGGCGGACGCGACTGATGTCTCTGAATCGATTTCTGTGATTACCAGCCCTGTAGCCCCTACAGCCCGAGTTAAGCGCAGGAAACCGACAGCACCTCTCAAGATCACTCGAACAATACGAATAGTTTTGCGGACCTAGTTCGGGCAGCAGACAGAGTTCGGAGCTCTCGATTCAAAAGGCGGACGCGCCTGATGTCTCAGAATCGATTCCAGTGATTTCCAGCCACGCAGCCCCCCTACAGTCCGAGTTGAGAGCAGAAAACAAACAGCACCTCTCAAGATGACTCGAACAATACGAATAGTTTCGCGATTCTAGATCGCGCAGCAGACCGAGTTCAGAGCTCTGGATTCGACAGACAACGGCCACTGATGATTCTGAATCAGATTCTGTACGCATCAGCTCTCTAGCTGTCCTGTAGCTTGAGTTAAGTACAAAAAACCGAGAGCGTCTGTCAAGATGACTCGAATAATACGAATAGGTTTGCGGACCTAGCTCGACTAGCAGACCGAGTTCAGACCTCTGGGCTCAACAGACGAACGCGCCTGATCATTCTGAATCGACTAGCTGTGCTTACCAGCTCTGTAGCTGGCCTGAAGCTCGAGTTATCATAAGAAAACCGACAACTCGTATCAAGATAACTCGAAATGGCTGATCCCGCCGGAGTGCTTTTTGGCAGTAAAAGGTACCCAATCGAGCTGAGATCAAGATGGCAAGCGTGAATAAGATCGAATATCACAGGAAAAAATACAAGAGCTCTAACGAATGGTTCAATTTCGAGAACGAAATTTTCAACCGACCAAAAGTCACCAAAAGGTCCGTCGAGATTTTTCTTCCAACTAGCTGTCCAGCGCCCCAGAATGGAACCGGCGGTAAACCGTCAACCTGGCTACCGCCGGGAACCTCGTAGAGCTCTTTTCTTGCACGGCGATCGTCGGAAAAGCTTCTGGAGCGAGAAAGGAAAAACTCAACAAATCACGTTTTTCTGCTTTTACTCAACGTCGGTTCCCCCAAGTGTTTTGATAGTAATACTGCACCTACAGACCTGACAATTTTACTGGCAGACGCGGCAAAACTCACTACAGGTGCGAAAAATCTGGTTCCTCAAAATAAATTGTCAAATATCTATTCGCAAAACCACCGAAAAGTTGTCACATTGTCCGCCTCGGCCGGGTGGGCCAACTAACTCTACCCTGCGCCGGAATTCCTCTAGCTCATCGATGCCGAAGAGCTCTACGAGGTATTACTCTTAAGCTTCCAGCTCCAGCGCCCCGGAACTGGGCGCCGGCGGTAAACCGTCAACCTTTGTTACCGCGTAGAGCTTCCTGACAACATATAATGTCGAAAAAAATTACACAGAAAACTGGGCGCCGGCGGTAAACCGTCAACCTTGGTTACCGCCGGGAACTCGTAGAGCTTCCTAGCTCGACTTAAGTTGAGAAAACCGACAGCACCTACCAACATTCCGACTTATAGTGAATATTGTTTGACCTCTGAATGCGACAGGCGGACGCGTTTGATGTCTTCTGCGAATCGACTCCTGTCATTACCAGCCCTCTGCAGCCCCCCTACAGCCCGAGTTGAGGGCAGAAACCGACAGCACCTCTCAGGATGACTCGAACAATAGAGTAGTTTTGCAGACCTAATTCGAGCAGCAGACCGAGTTCCGAGCTCTGGATTCGACAGGCGGACGCGCCTGATGTCTTCAAATCGATTCCTGTGACCACCAGCACTGTAGCCCCCCTCAGCGCAAGTTGAGTGAAGAAAACCGAGAGCACTTCTCAAGATGACTCGACCAATACGAACAGTTCCGCGATTCAAGATCGGACAGCAGACCGAGTTCAGAGCTCTGGATTCGACAGACAAACGCGACTGATGATTCTGAATCCCTTTCTGTAAACATCAGCTCTGTAGCTGTCCTACAAAAGTTCCGTCGAGATTTTGCTTGCCAACTGGCGCCGGCGGTGAACCGTCAACCTGGTCACCGCCGGGAACCTCGTAGAGCTCCTTTCACGCGTAAGAGTGCTCAGAGTCGAAAGAGCGAGCTTCTCGAAGCATTTCTCGAAAAGGTCGAAAATTGATTTTTTTTTCGTGTCGACATGAAGATGGTTGCTCCAAGTGTTTTGATAGTAAAAGTCCGCCTACGGAGCTCATACTGAGACAGAGAGGCCCTCATAGTCGTTTACAGGTGCGAAAAATCTGCTTTCTAAAAATGAATTGTCAAATATCTTTCAAAAATTGCAAAACCACCCAAAAGTTATCACTTTGTCCTTTCTGGCCGGGTTGACCAACAAGCTCCACCCCGCGCCGGAATTCCTCTAGCTCATCGATGCCGAAGAGCTCTACGAGGTACTGGGAACCAGCGGTAAACCGTCAACCTGGCTACCGCCGAGAACCTCGTAGAGCTCTTTTCATGCACGGCAATCGTCGGAGCACATGAAGAAAGCTTCTGGAAAGCGACAGGAAAAACTCGAGAAATTACGTTTCTTAATTTATCCAACGTCGGTTCCTGCAAGTCTTTTGATAGTAATATTGCAGCTACGGACCTGAAAATTTTACTGGCAGACGCGGCATAACCCACTACACGTGAGACAAATACCGGTTCTCAAAATAAATTGTCAAATATCTTTCGAATATAAACAAAACCGACCCAAAGTCATCACAATGTCTCTTTTGGTCGGGTCGGCCAACTAGCTCCACCCCGCGCCGGAATTCCTCTAGCTCATCGATGCCGAACAGCTCTACGAGGTGCTAGCTCTCCAGCGCGTCCGAATTACTGGGAACTGGCGGTAAACCGTCGACCAGGTTACCGCCGGGCACCTCGTAGAGCTCTTTTGATGCACAGCGCTTCTGGGAACACATTAGGAAGCTTCTGAAGCAAGAGCAGGAAATTTCAATATTTTTTTTTTTAAAAAAAAAAAAAAAAAAAAAAAAAAAAAAAAAAAAAAAAAAAAAAAAAAAAAAAAAAAAAAAAAAAGTCGGTTCCCTCAAGTCTTGTGAGAGTAATACTGCAGCTACGGACCTGAGAATTTTACTGGCAGACGCGGCGCAGCCCACCACACGTGAGAAAAATACTAGTTCTCAAAACGAATTCCAAAATTTATCATATTGTAAAAAAAAAAAAAAAAAAAAAAAGAAAGAAAGAAAGAAAGAAAGAAAGAAAGTTACAACATCCTCTCTTTTTTCCTCAGGCCCGCGAACTAGCTCTACCCTGCGACAGAATTCCTCTTAGCTCTTTGATGAAGAGCTCCACGAGGTACTCTTAAACTTCCAGCTGCTAGCTTAGGGAAGCTCTACGAGTCACTGGGCGCCGGCGGTAAACCGTCAACCGTGGTTACCGCCGGGGGACTCGTAGAGCTTCCTGACCATATATAATGTCGAAAAAAATTACAGACAACAAATAGTTTTTCATCCTAAATGATCTCAGACCTCTCGTTGCAACAGCCAAACGCCCCTCATGCTTCTGGATCGTTTTCTGTGCGCTACAGCCCGAGTTACGTGCGAAAATCGACAGCACCTCTCGAGATCGCTCGAACAATAAAATAGTTTCGCGAATCTAGCTCGAGTATCAGACCAAGTTCAGACATCTGAATGCAACAGGCCGACGCGCCTGATGTCTCCGAATCGGTTCCAGTGATTACCAGCTCTGCAGCCCCCTTACAGCCCGAGTTGAATGCAGAAAATCGACAGCATCTCTCAAGATGACTCGAACAATACGAATAGCTTCGCGGAACTAGCTCGGGCAGCAGGCCGAGTTCAGGGCTCTGAATGCGACAGCTGGACGCGACTGATGTCTCTGAATCGGTTCCAGTGATTACCATTCCTGCACCCCTCTTACAGCTCGAGTTAAGTGCAGAAAACAGACGACACTTCTCAAGATGACTCGACGAATACGAATAGTTGTGCGAACCTAGCTCGGGCAGCACACCGAGTTCCGAGCTGTGGATTCGGCAGGCGGACGCGCCTGATGTCTCCGAATCGATGTCTCTGAGTACGAGCCCTGTAGCCGACATACAGCCCGAGTTAAGTACAGAAAACTGTCAGCATCTCTCAAGATGTCTCCAACAACACGAATAGCCGAGTTCAGAGCTCTAGATGGGACAGACGAACGCGCCTCACAGCTCGAGTTAAGTACAAAATACCGACAACGCGTATCAAGATGACTCGAAACGGCCGATCCCGCCGCGATGCTTTTTCGCAGAAATAATCACCCGATCGAGCTGAGATTAAGATGGCGAGTGGGAAAAAGATCGAATATGGTCAGAAAATTACTAGAGCTCAAACGAATTGTTGAACTGGGACCCGGCGGTAAACCGTCAACCAGGTTTTTTTCGTTTCGCGGACACACGGGCCCTAAGGCCCCGTCCAGTCCGAGGCGGGCGGGCACGCCAAACGCGGGCCACCGAGCGGCTAAGGCGAAAGCCTCACCACGCCAAGCACGTGGGGGGCGGCTTAGGCGGTAGCCTCTGGCAGCTCTTATAAGGAGTGTGTACATCAACACAATGTGTGCACGCATGAAGGCAACACACAAAAGAGAATCATCAATCACACAACTTATCGCTAAAATAGGCCTGCAAAACCCGTGGGAGTGCTGCAATAACGCACTCTGCAGCGGAGAGTTCCGTATCCGTCACCGTGGACCCGTCTTGGAGAGCGAAGGAACAAACGTAAACGTCCTTGAAGATAATCTGTGGGGATTCACAGAAGGAAGAGGTGGGCGAGAGATGGGAGAATCGAGAACGCAGTCCAATCTGAATCCAAGCTCCACTTCCTGCTCCCAGGCTGCACACACCACCATCAAAGCCCGCTTTGATGAGGCAAGGTTCATAGCATGACTGTTCGTATGGCTGCAACTGGTACTGTTCGTTCGTGTATTGGTGGCCCTCGCGGGCCTGGTGGGTAAGGAGGTCGGCTTTCTCATTCCATTCCCGAAACTCATGCTTCAGAAGATCGCGTCCTGCTTCAGCAGGTCTCACACCATACATACAACACATTCCTTCCAAAGCATTAATCATATTATCAACACGTGTCTGGTATAAGTGATTATCGGCCTTCCAGAGGCCGCAAAGCCAGCAAATGATAAGAAGAGGATCTCCTGTGATCTCCAACGGCACGCCTCCTGAAGTCACGTCCCAACATGTGCTCTTCATGTTGTGGATTGCTAATCTCTTACTGAATCGCAGGCGTGCAGCGGGAGAATCATCCTCTGTAACAACATACTCCTCATTTCGTTCAGCCAGAAAGACGGGGGAGTTACCATCATGGATACCTTTGCATTTCTTCTGGAAAAGCTTAAGCATAGAGGGTGTACAATGATGAGTTGCAAACTGCATGAAGGCATGAAGGCCGCCTTGGAATACTTCCCACCACCGTGGGCCAAAGAACTCATGAAAGGGTGTCTGCCAACAACGTTGTCCGATCGCTTGGCCTCCTGACCTCCAGCGTTTCATAACTCCACATTCCCTCCACTTGCCGAAAGCCCGAAGGGCTTCTCCCTCAAGTGTGCGCAGCGTATCATAACTTATTCCAAAGGCAATCAAACACATGCGTGCATCACTCCATGCTCTATGCTCGTCCGTCATGTCCTCTCCCTGATACAACCTCTGCGCATATGCCGAGACATCCTTTGCCAGCAGCCACTGAGCTCGGAGAAATCTCTGGACCAAACTGTGGTACCCAGCCTCTGCGAACCTCGATCTGGCATCGCTGTATCTTCTCTCGTTCCATGTAGCATGGGATTCGTCTGGTTCTCGGCGGCATCGAAGCATGAAGCATAAACACTTGCCCTCAAACGCGTGCAATGCATGAAGGCTATCCTTGTCGGCCGTGCAGCCATCCGCACCGAAAAGGGCAATACTCTGAACCTTTTGCTGGTATCGTAGGAACTTGTCCTTCAGAGGCGTGCTTTTGTTCCGAAAATATCCTGCCTGGGAATAAAATGTCCGACGAGCCGCCTCAATCCTAGAGTCCACATCAAGGTGCGAGGAGTACTTATAATCAGAGAACAACTGGACGCCTAGAACCGTCATCTCAGTAACACGCCTGAACCGCATAACGTCATTCAGGAAGGGTACAAGTAAGTCGGCTGAAGATAGGATCAGCCCCTCTGCATCTCTCGCAGCGTCGGCTCCGAAGACCATGTAAAGCAAGCTTGAGGGTTTCCAGCGCATGCCGAAATCGTGGAGTCTAACAGTAAGGTCGTGAATCATGCGTGCCAATTCTTCCCTGCTTCGTGCCAAGATGTAGCAATTGTCTGCCCATACGAAGTGATTGACGACCGGCGTGTAGGACGATGTGCCAGACTCCATGGGATCCCCAGTTTTAAAACACACTTGATAACCTATGTTCTGTCTATCCCATTGTCGGAAGGTTTCCTGCCACATCGCAGCAATAATAAGATTGAACCCTAGGGGTCCCTCGGCACCGCCCGTTCTAATACATCTATCCCATCTCACACCCTCCACCTCGATACTTTCATGGCAAACCGTCCCCACACTATCGCATAGTGGATCAAGAAACGCATATTGAAGATGATAAGGTACATGCGCGTGCTGTAAACCCCGTCTAACATTGGCTACCGTGCAATGGTCGAAGGCTTGTAGGATATCTGCATTGGCCAGATGTGCTGTTTCCCCCTTTCCCCATGTAGAAGCATGCTGTCCGATGTGTTTCAAACTCGCCGTGATCTCGTTCGTGGTGCGATTAGATTGGAAGCCGTAAAGACCGAGAGGGCGAAAGAGACCGTTTCGCTCGACATGTTGTTCCACCAAGATAACAATACATGTGCTGTACCATCGTGCAATAGCGTTCTGCATACATAGAAGCCTACCGTCCCTAAGATCCGTGATGCCAGGAAGCTTGGGCATAAAGGAGATGAGGATATCACGCCATGAGGAGGGGTACGGTGTGCACATGTGTAGCATATCGTCGAACAGGCGTCGGATGTTGCGCAATACCGTCCAAGGGAGACACTTTAACACCTCACACGGTACTCGATCTGGCCCTGTGGCTCGTTGTGTACGGAGACGCGCCCGCCCACGTCCGAGTAACGCCATAGTGATGGTCGAATACGTGCTGCTACAGAGCTCCTCCCTCGCCTTCTCCTTGATCTCCTCCATCATACTAGCGTTCTCCTCCCGCATCTGATCCGATGAAAGCTTATTTCTGCAGAAACTGTCGAGCTCCTTCCTCCAAACCTCCCTGTCCTCCGTCTCCTGGCCCTCCACCACCAAGTGTTTAATATGATGACGAGTCTTTCGACGATTGAGGGGACACTTCCAGGCTGCAACATCTCTGCGATATCGACGGCGATGTAGATTAAGCTCACTCCTGAGACGTTTCTTTTCCTCTGGAGTCGTGTCTGACGGTAGTTCCCGCCATCTCTCCAAAAGCCGAGTCAACTCGATCGGCCTCACAGGTGGCCTCTGCTTGCCGCTCTGCGTCGTGGTAAAGTCCACGTCAGGAGCAGCAACAAAAGACTGGATGAGCGTGCTAGGTAAGCTGGCTGGCTCCATCTCGAGAGAACGTGCGGGAATCCCACGAAACACAACATCTCCCAAGCTCCGATCCACCCTCCTCCTGGCATTGAACTCATCTCCCCATGTCACGCATCGATATCCTACCAAAGAGGGCGCCGGCGGCTCCACCCGCCCCCTGTGGTCACGTCGCACAATCACACGGCCAGGCGATGCAAACAGCCCAGTTAGAAGTGCATGATCACTTAATCGACTCCTATTCCTCCTTCCTCCTCTTGCATAACACCACGAAACTTCACACTCTGAGCACTCCCAGCGGCTGGGCACCAAGATGTAATCGAGCACCTTCTGAATTCGCCCAAAGCTACGTTGCTCGCCCCACGCTTCCCAAGTAGGACGCCTATCTGCAGAAAAGGTATTGGCCGCCTTAAACATGTGGGTCTGCATGAACCCCAGTAGCATCTCCATCATCCTCCTCCTCCTGTTGATACGCTCCCTCTCCTCCGTACCACATGCCAAGGTCCTGACCTCCTTCCTCAAGCCCTCTCCCGTGGCAAGATACAATTCCCCATTACATTCTAACTCACATAGTGGCGGTAGCTCAACATTCCCGTCAAGCAAACAAACAAAGCTGGCCTGGCTATACCTGTGTCTGAGGCTTCTGTTCGCAATCTTCTCGATGAGAATCGGGCAGGTAAAGAGAGCAGACAACCAAGGGCGAGATGGATGTACCGAACACACCAATGGCGAATCTAGAGAAGGTAGTAACGAATTCCCTGGACGTCGAGGCCCAACTTCGATCGAAGAGGAGCCCCGCCTTCCTGCAGGCACTGTGCTTGATCTGCCATCCGAGACGGGCGGCATCTGCATGAATTATATTCTGGGCCTCCTGAAGCGCGAACAGACCGCCACATGCACGCATATGGTTGAGCACCTCCACGCCTCTGAAGTTGTTCTCACCAGCCTTGTCGAGGTTCCAGCATCCCAACTTGATCCCCGACAGCCGGTGCCGATTCGGTCACACCTTGCGGTTGACCTCTACCTCGAAGTCCGTCGCTGTGATCGTCAGATTTGGGAACTTCACCTGAAGTTGTCCCCACTGCGTCTCATGGATCGTCCACGTCTGGGCTGCTCCGAATTCAGCGATACAGATCGGGCGGAGGAGTCGGTCGCCCTGAGCCTTGACCCACATGTTCGATTTCGGGGGGCCAACCTCTCCCCTCACCTCCAGGACCAAGCCGTGGCGCTGGCACACGTTACGCCAGGCCCCGCAGAAGCGACCAACTGCACAAACATGGTCGCGCTTCCAAGGAGCTGATTCGATATTGAAACGTAACTGAGTCGGGTCGATGACCTGCGTCATGCCTGCGATGAGCACGCTGGGATCTGGAATAGTCGTCCCTTCTGGCAAGGGGGCTCGCTGTGCAGTGGGAGTCACAATGATCCTGAGGAGCTTCTGGAAACGATATAACACCTCTCGATCAGTGAATGGAAGAAACTTGATGCGACAACTGCCGAACATGTAGCGACCCGCATTGATACGCTCTGTCCCCTCCTTGCTGAGAAAGGCCTGGTCATCTGAGGCAATAACTTTGGATATATTGTCTACGAGTATCATGGTGTCGTCAGAAGTCAACATTTGAGCACAACGATTCTGATGATTGGCCCAATCCGTAACCCACCCCTTGACCTCGATGTATGTTGGAGAGAACTGGTTCCTACCCCCGCCGCCACCACCGCCCCCGTCAGCGGGGCCACGCCCCCGTCAGGTTTTTTTTTTTTTTTGGGGGGGGGGAGGCTGACCAGGCACCGAGCGCCCCAGCGCCCGTTAAGTGCCTACCTAGTCTCTCTGCAGCTGGAGGTCTTGGGCCACCTGGGCTGCGGCCCGCAAGAGGCCCTCGAGGCCCCAAAGCTCAGCGTCAGTGATACTGCTATGGGAGGGGAGTGCCTGTGCACAACGCCCTACTACTTCCCATATAATTGGACAAGGAGAGGAGGCTCGTAGGGCCCTTATCTGCACGACGCTGCTTGGAACACATGGGGGAGGCTTTCTTACGTTTGAGCTGAAAAGCCTTCCAAATTACGCTTTTCAGCTCTCACCGAAAGTCGCTTGATTCAAGTGGGAACCAACAGCACCTCTCAGACGACTCGTGCAGTACAAATAGTTTCGCGGATCTATGGAACAGACTAACGCGCCCGATCATTCTCAATAGGTTTGAACTACAGAAAACCGTCAATGCGTGTTAAGATGTTCGAAACGGCCGATGGTTCCCTCAAGTCTCTTGATAGTAAGATTGCAGCTACAGACCTGAAAATTTCACTGGCAGACGCGGCACAACCCACTACAGGTGAGAAAAAAACCGGTTTCCAAAACGAACTTTAAAATTTTGCACAAAGATTGCCAAACCGACCCAAAGTTACCACATCGTCTCTTAAGGTCGCGTCGGCCAACTAGCTCCACCCTGCGCCCGACTTCCTCTTAGCTCATCTTGCCGAAGAGCTCTACGAGGTATTTCGAGAACAAACTTTTCAACCGACCAAAAGTCAGCAAAAGATCTGGCGAGTTTTTTCTTGCCACGGACTGGGCGCCGGCGGTGAACCGTCAACCTTGGTTACCGCCGGGAGACTCGTAGAGCTTCCTAGCTCGACTTAAGTTGAGAAAACCGAAAGCATCTACCAACATTCCGACTTGCCAACTAGCTCTCCAGCGCGCCGGAATTACTCTTAAGCTCGAACTAGCTTAGAGAAGCTCTACGAGTTATTTCGTAGCGCCCACTTGGCAGCGTCCAAAACCCGGAGAGCGAGAACGCCCTTGGGGACGGGACATCTTTCCTGGAGAGCTCCCTCGGGCACCTTGAAGCGCTTCAAAGGCACTGCCAGGCACGCCCCGTGCCTGCACGCGTGCCGGCGCACTGGGACGCGCGCCTGCCTGCAATGCTCTGTCAAACCCTCCTGGGGCGCCTGCAGAGCTCTGTCAAACCTTTCTGAAGCGATCCTGCATTGCTGCGGACCCGCTGCCGGGTCGGGCGAGTTGCTGCGGCGATCGTGGAGCGGCGGAGATGGGCTGCTGGCGGGCACCACCACCGTCCGGCTTCTAATCTCAAACTGGGCGCCGGCGGTAAACCGTCAACCTTTCTTACCGCCGGGGGACTCGTAGAGCTTCCTGACAGTATATAATGTGGAAAATAATCAGATAATTTCAGCCCAAGCCAGACCTCTCAAGATGACTCTGGCAAAAAAAAAACGAACAATTCGAACCCAGCTCGAGTGTCAAACCGAGTTCAGACGTCTGAATGCGACAGGCGGACGCGTCTGATGTCTGTGAATCGACTCCTGTGATAATCAGCTTGCAGCCCCCGAGTTAAGTGCAGAAACCGACAGCAGCTCTCAGGATGACTTGAATAATACAATAGTTTCGCGGAGCTAGTTCGAGCAGCAGACCGAGTTCCGAGCTCTCGGTTCGACAGACGGACGCGCCTGATGTCTTCAAATCGATTTCTGTGAACAGCAGCACTGTAGCCCTCACCAGGCACGAGTTAAGTTCAGAAAACCGAGAGCACTTCTCGAGATGACTCGAACAGTACGAATAGTTTCGCGGACCTAGCTCGGGCAGCAGGCCGAGTTCAGAGCTCTCGATTGAAGAGACAAACGCCTGATGATTCCCAACCGATTTCTGTGACAATGAGCTCTGTAACTGCCCTATAGCTCGAGTTAAGTACATAAAACCGAGAGCGTCTGCTACGATGACTCGAATAATACGAATAGGTTTGCGGACCTAGCTCGGCTAGCAGACCGAGTTCAGACCTCTGGATTCAACAGGCGAACGCGCCTAATCATTCTGACTCGATTAGCTGTGCTTACCAGCTCTGTAGCTGTCCTGAAGCTCGAGTTATCTTAAGAAAACGGACAGCGCGTATCAAGATGACTCGAAACGGCCGATCCCGCAGGAGTGCTTTTTGGCAGTAAAAGAATTGTTGAATTTCGAGAACCAAATTTTCAACCGACCAAAAGTCAGCAAAAGGTCCGTCGAGATTTTTCTTGCCAACTAGCTCTCCAGCGCCCCGGAATTACTCTTAAGCTTCCAGCAATAGCTTGCTAAGGGAAGCTCTACGAGTTACCCTCTAGCTCTCAGAGAGCTCTCCCGGAAAAACCCGGAGAGCGAAGACACCCTCAGGGACGGGAATCTTTCCAGAAGAGTTTTGGCGGGCTGCCCTGCAGCACTGGGCGCCGGCGGTAAACCGTCAACCTTTCTTACCGCCGGGGGACTCGTAGAGCTTCCTGACAGTATATAGTGTGGAAAAGAATTCCAGAGAACGAATAGTTCTTCAGCCCAAGCCAGACCTCTCAAGATGACTCTGGCAAAAAAAAACGAACAGTTTGGCAACCCAGCTCGAGTTTCAAACCGAGTTCAGACCTCTGAATGCCTCTGAATGCGACAGGCGGACGCGTCTGATGTCTGCGAATCGACTCCTCTGATGACCAGCCCTGCAGCCCCCCTACAGCCCGAGTTAAGTGCAGAAACCAGCTCTCAGGATGACTTGAATAATAAAATAGTTTCGCGGAGCTAGTTCGAGCAGCAGACCGAGTTCCGAGCTCTGGGTTCGACAGACGGACGCGCCTGATGTCTCCAAATCGATTTCTGTGACCAGCAGCACTGTAGCCCTCCCCCAGCACGAGTTGAGTGCAGAAAACCGAGAGCAATTCTCAAGATTACTCGAACAATTCGAATAGTTTCGCGGACCTAGCTCGGGCAGCAGGCCGAGTTCAGAGCTCTCGATTCAACAGACGAACGCGCCTGATGCTTCCCAATCGATTTCTGTGACTATGAGCTCTGCAACTGCCCTACAGCTCGAGTTAAGTACAGAAAACCGAGAGCGTCTGCTACGATCACTCGAATAATACGAATAGGTTTGCGGACCTAGCTCGGCTAGCAGACCGAGTTCAGGCCTCTGGATTCAACAGACGAATGCGCCTAATCATTCTGAATCGATTAGCTGCGCTTACCAGCTCTGTAGCTGTCCTAAAGCTCGAGTTATCTTGGGAAAACCGACAGCGCGTATCGAGATGACTCGAAACGGCCGATCCCGCCGGAGTGCTTTTTGACAGTAAAAGGTACCCGATCAAGCTGAGATCAAGATGGCGAGCGGGAATAAGATCGAATATCACGGGAAAAAATACTGGGCGCCGGCGGTAAACCGTCAACCTTTCTTACCGCCGGGGGACTCGTAGAGCTTCCTGACAGAATATAATGTGTAAAAAATTCCAGAGAACGACTAGTTTTTCAGCCCAAGCGATTTCAGACCTCTTAAGATAACTCTGACAAAAAAACGAACAGTTTGGCAACCCAGCTCGAGTATCAAACCGAGTTCAGACCTCTGAATGCGACAGGCGGACGCGTCTGATGTCTGCGAATGGACTCCTGTGATTACCAGCCCTGCAGCCCCCCCAGAGCCCGAGTTAAGTGCAGAAAACCGACAGCAGCTCTCAGGATGACGCGAATAATACAGTAGTTTCGCGGACCTAGTTTGAGCAGCAGACCGAGTTCCGAGCTCTGGATTCGACAGACGGACGCGCCTGATGTCTCCAAATCGATTTCTGTGACCAGCAGCACTGTAGCTCTCCCTCAGCACGAGTTAAGTGCAGAAAACCAAGAGCACTTCTCAGGATGACTCGAACAATACGAATAGTTTTACGAACCTAGCTCGGGCAGCAGGCCGAGTTCAGAGCTCTCGATTGAACAGACGAACGCGCCAGATGATTCCCAATCGATTTCTGTGACTATGAGCTCTGTCACTGCCCTACAGCTCGAGTTAAGTACATAAAACCGAGAGCGTCTGCTACGATGACTCGAATAATACGAATAGGTTTGCGGACCTAGCTCGGCGCTAGCAGACCGAGTTCAGACCTCTGGATTCAACAGGCTAACGCGCCTGATCATTCTGAATAGATTAGCTGTGCTTACCAGCTCTGTAGCTGTCCTGAAGCTCGAGTTATCTTGAGAAAACCGACAGCGCGTATCAAGATGACTCGAAACGGCCGATCCCGCCATGACGCTTTTCGATAGTAATACCCACCCGATCGAGCTGAGATCAAGATGGCGAGCGGGAATAAGATCGAATATCACGGGAAAAAATACTAGAGCTCTAACGAATTGTCAGATTTCGAGAACATAATTTTCAACCGAGCCAAAGTTGTGAAAAGTTCAGTCGAGATTTTTCGAGCCAACTAGCCTGCCAGCGTTTTCGAATTACTCTGAAGCTTCGCCGCTGCGCTCTCATGGAAGCTCTACGAGTCACTAGCTCTCCAGCGCGCCGGAATTACTCTTAAGCTTCCAGCAACTAGCTTAGGGAAGCTCTACGAGTCATACCCGGAGAGGGAAGAGAACTGGGCGCCGGCGGTAAACCGTCAACCATTCTGAATGCGATAGCTGTGCTTACCAGCTCTGTAGCTGCCCTACAGCTCGAGTTAAGTACCAAATACCGACAACGCGTATCAAGATGACTCGAAACGGCCAATCCCGCCGGAGTGCTTTTTGGCAGTAAAAGGTACCCGATCGAGCTGAGATCAAGATGGCGAGCGGGAATAATATCGAATATCACGGAAAAAATACTAGAGCTCAAACGAGTTGTTGAATTTCGAGAACCAAATTTTCAACCGACCAAAAGTCAGCAAAAGGTCCGTCGAGATTTTTCTTACCAACTAGCTCTCCAGCGCCCTGGAACTGTGATCCGGCGATAAACCGTCAACCAGGTAACCGCCGGGAGCCTCGTAGAGCTCTATTCTGGCGCGGCGCTGCTCGAAGCACACGAAAGAAGCTTTCTCAAGCGGAAAGGAGAAATATTGGAAAATATGTTTTTTTTAATTTTGCATCTTTGCTTCATGGACATAGCTGCCAGACCGAGTTCGGACCTCTCGGTGCGAGTAAAATCACGCCGGGTGATACTGGGTCGGTTTATATGCGCGCCAGCTCTGTAGCTCTTCTAAATTCTGAGTTAAGGGAAACCGACAAGACACGTCAAAATGATCTTATATTAGAAACAGTTTTGCGGGCTCAGCTCGAGCAGCAGACCTAGTTCAGACCTCTCAATGGGACAAACGAACGCGCCTGATGATTCTGAATCAGTTTCTGTAAGTATCAGCTCTGTAGCTGTCCTAAATCTCTAATTAAGTACAGAAAACCGTTAACGCGTGTCAAGATGACTCGAAACCGCCGACGGTTCCCTCAAGTCTTTTGATAGTAATATCACAGCTACAGACCTGGGAATTTGACTGGCAGACGCGGCATAACCCGCTAGAGGTGGAAAAAATACCTGTGTGTAAAACGAACTTTCAAACTGGGCGCCGGCGGTAAACCGTCAACCTTTCTTACCGCCGGGGGACTCGTAGAGCTTCCTAACAGTATATAATGTGGAAAAAAAATCCAGAGAACGACTAGTTTTTCAGCCCAAGCGATTCTAGACCTCTCAAGATGACTCTGACGAAAAATCGAACAGTTTGGAAACCCAGCTCGAGTATCAAACCGAGTTCAGACCTCTGAATGCGACAGGCGGACGCGTCTGATGTCTGCGAAACGACTCCTGTAATGACCAGCCTGCAGCCCCCCTACAGCCCGAGTTAAGTGCAGAAAACCGACAGCAGCTGTGAGGATGACTCTAATAATAAAATAATTTCGCGGACCAAGTTCGAGCAGCAGATCGAGTTCCGAGCGCTGGGTTAAACGGACGGACGTGTCTAATGTCTTGAAATCGATTCCTGTGACCAGCAGCACTGTAGCCCTTTACCAGCACAAGTTAAGTGCAGAAAACAAGGAGCACTTCTCAAGATGACACAATACGAATAGTTTCGCGAACCTAGCTCGGGCAGCAGGCCGAGTTTAGAGCTCTCGATTGTAAAGACAAACGCGCCTGATGATTTCCAATCGATTTCTGTGGCTATGAGCTCTGTAACTGCCCTACAGCTCGAGTTAGCTACAGAAAACCGAGAGCGCCTGTTAAGATGACTCGAATAGTACGAATAGCTTTGCCGACCTAGCTCGGCTAGTAGACCGAGTCTAGACCTCTGGGTTCAACAGGCGAACGCGTCTGATCATTCTGAATCGATTGGCTGTGCTTAACAGCTCTGTAGCTGTCCTGAAGCTCGAGTTATCTTGAAAAAACCGATAGCGCGTATCAAGGTGACTCGAAACGGCCGATCCCGCCTGCCCGCTTTTTGGCAGAAAAAGATACCCGATCGAGCAGAGATCAAGATGGTGAGCGGGGAAAATATCGAATATCATGGGAAAAATACTAGAGCTCAAACGAATTGTTGAATTTCGAGAACAAAATTTTCAACCGACCAAAAGTCACCAAAAGGTCCGTCGAGATTTTTCTTGCCAACTGGACGCCGGCGGTAAAGCGTCAACCTTTCTTACCGCCGGGGGACTCGTAGAGCTTCCTAACAGTATATAATGTGGAAAAAAATTCCAGAGAACGACTAGTTTTTCAGCCCAAGCGATTCTAGACCTCTCAAGATGACTCCGACGAAAAATCGAACAGTTTGGAAACCCAGCTCGAGTATGAAACCGAGTTCAGACCTCTGAATGCGACAGGCGGACGCGTCTGATGTCTGCGAATCGACTCCTGTAATGACCAGCCTGCAGCCCCCCTACAGCCCGAGTTAAGTGCAGAAAACCGACAGCAGCTGTCAGGATGACTCTAATAATAAAATAATTTCGCGGACCAAGTTCGAGCAGCAGATCGAGTTCCGAGCGCTGGGTTAAACGGACGGACGTGTCTAATGTCTTGAAATCGATTCCTGTGACCAGCAGCACTGTAGCCCTTTCCCAACACAAGTTAAGTGCAGAAAACCGGGAGCACTCCTCAAGATGACACAATACGAATAGCTTCGCGAACCTAGCTCGGGCAGCAGGCCGAGTTTATAGAGCTCTCGATTGTAAAGACAAACGCGCCTGATGATGTCCAATCGATTTCTGTGACTATGAGCTCTGTAACTGCCCTACAGCTCGAGTTAGCTACAGAAAACCGAGAGCGCCTGTTAAGATGACTCGAATAATACGAATAGTTTTGCCGACCTAGCTCGGCTAGTAGACCGAGTCTAGACCTCTGGGTTCAACAGGCGAACGCGTCTGATCATTCTGAATCGATTAGCTGTGCTTACCAGCTCTGTAGCTGTCCTGAAGCTCGAGTTATCTTGAAAAAACCGATAGCGCGTATCAAGGTGACTCGAAACGGCCGATCCCGCCTGCCCGCTTTTTGGCAGTAAAAGATACCCGATCGAGCTGAGATCAAGATGGCGAGCGGGAATAATATCGAATATCATGGGAAAAATACTAGAGCTCAAACAAATTGTTGAATTTCGAGAACAGAATTTTCAACCGACCAAAAGTCACCAAAAGGTCCGTCGAGATTTTTCTTGCCAACTAGCTCTCCAGCACCCCGGAATTACTCTTAGCTTCCAGCAATACCTTGCTAAGGGAAGCTCTACGAGTTATTTTGCACTTAAGGTCGGGTCGGCCAACTGGGCGCCGGCGGTAAACCGTCAACCTTTCTTACCGCCGGGGGACTCGTAGAGCTTCCTGACAACATATAATGTCGAAAGAATTTACACAGAAAACATAGTTTTTCAACCCAGGAAATTTGAGACCCCGATGCTACTAGATTCTCTTCTGCACGAGCTCTGTAGCTCTCCTACAGCCAGAGTTACGTGCGTAAATCTCGAGATAACTCGAACAATACGAATAGTTTGGCAAACCTACTTCGAGTATCAAACCGCGTTCAGATCTCTGCATGCAAAAGGCGGACGCGTCTGATGTCTCTGAATCGATCCCTGTGATTACCAGCCCTGCAGCCCTTCCCCCTGCTGCCGAGTTAAGCGCAGGAAACCGACAGCACCTCTCAGGATGACTCGAAGAATACGAATAGCTTCGCGGACCTAGTTCAGGCAACAGACCAACTCGGAGCTGTCCGCAGGCGAACGCGTTTGATGTCTCCGAATCGATTCCAATGATTACCAGCCATGCAGCCCCCCTGCAGCCCGAGTTGAGTGCAGAGAACCGACAACATCTCGCAAGCGACTCGAACAATACAGATAGTTTCGCGATTCTGAATCGGGCAGCAGACCGAGCTCAGACCTCTGGATTCAACAGACAACGCCCACTGATAATTCGGAGTCGGATTCTGTACGTATCAGCCACGTAGCTGTCCTGCAACTCGAGTTAGGTACAGAAAACCAAAAGCGTGTGTCAAGATGTCTCGAATAATACAATAGATTTGCGGACCTAGCTCGGCCAGCAGACCGAGTTGAGACCTCAGGATTTAACAGGCGAACGCGCCTGATCATTCTGCATCGATTAGCTATGCCCACCAGCTCTAATGCTGTTCTGAAACTTGAATTATCTTGATAAAACCGACAGCGCGTATCAAGATGACTCGAAACGGCCGATCCCGCCGGAGTGCTTTTTGGCAGTAAAAGGTACCGGATCGAGCTGAGATCAAGATGGCGAGCGGGAATGAGATCGAATATCACGCGAAAAAACACTAGAGCTCAAACGAATTGTTGAATTCTTAGAAAAATATGTTTAAGGTCCCTCGAGATTTGTCTTGCCAGCGCCCCGGAATTACTCTTAAGCTTCCATGAACAACTTGCGAGAAACTAGCTAGCTCCAGCCCGCGCCGGAATTCCTCTAGCAAATCGACTGGGCGCCGGCGGTAAACCGCCAACCTTGGTTACCGCCGGAAGACTCGTAGAGCTCCCTAACTCGACTTAAGTAAAGAAAACAGACAGATCTGACTTAAAGTGAATAGTCTGTGAATCGACTCCTGTCATTATCAGCCCGGCAGCCCCCCTACAGCCCGATTGAAGTGCAGATAACTGACAGCATCTCGCAAGCGACTCGTACAATACACAAAGTTTTCACTCTACATCGAGCAGCAGACCGAGTTGAATGCTCTGAATTCGACAGAGACACGCAACTGATGATTCTGAATTGGTGCATGTGAATATCAGCTCTTTAGGTCTTGTAGCTCGAGTTAAGTGTAGAAAACCGAGAGTTTCTGTCAAGATGACTCGAACAGTACGAGCAGGTTGCGGACCGGCTAGCACCGAGCTCAGAGCTCTGGATTCAACAGGCGAACGCACCAATCATTCTGCATGGATTAGCTGTGCTTAGCAGCTCTAGAGCTCCCCGAGAGCTCGAGTTGAGTACAAAATACCGTCAGCGCATTTCAAGATGACTCAAATCATCCGAACCCGACAGATTGCTTTTCGATAATATTCACCCGATCGAGCTCAGATCTAGATCGCGAGAGGGAATAAGATCAAATATTACACGAAAAAATACTAGAGCTCTAACGAATCGAGAACAAAACTGGCGCCGGCGGTGAACCATCAACCTGGTCATCGCCGAGAACTTCGTAGAGCTCCTTTCACGCGTAAGAGTGCTCAGAGTCGAAAGAGAGAGCTTCTCGAAGCATCTCGAAAAAGTGAAACATTGATTTTTTTCGTGTCGACATGAAGTTGGTTCCGCCAAGTGTTTTGCGAGTAAAAAGGCGCCTACAGAGCTCATACTTAGACATAGAGGCCCTCATAGTCGTTTAAAGGTGCGAAAAATATGCTTTCTCAAAATGAATTGTCAAATATCTTCGAAAAAATTGCAAAACCACCCAAAAGTTGTCACATTGTCTCTTTTGGTCGGGTCAGCAAACTAGCTCCACTCCGCGCCAGAATTCCTGAAGCTCATCGATGCCGAGGAGCTCTACAAGGTATTTTCAATCAAGCAAAAGTCGTCAAAAGTTCCGTCGATATTTTTCTTGCCAACTTGGTTGCGTCCAAAACCCGAAGAGCAAAGACAATCTCGGGACAAGAAACTTGTACTGGGCGCCGGCGGTAAACCGTCAACCTTTCTTACCGCCAGAGGACTCGTAGAGCTTCCTGACAAGATATAATGTCGAAGAAAATTGCAGAGAACGAATAGTTTTTCAGGCCAACTCGAGTATCAGACCGAGTTCGGACCTCTGAATGCAGCAGACAGAGGCGTCTGATGTCTCCGAATCGATTCCTGTGATTGCCCGCCCTGCAGCCTCCCTACAGTGCTAAGTGCAGAACGCCGACAGTAGCTCTTAAGATGACTGGAAGAATACGAACAGTTTCGTGATTCTAGAAGCGAAGCGCGGAACGCCACACTGGGCGCCGGCGGTAAACCGTCAACCTTTGTTACCGCCGGGGGACTCGTAGAGCTTCCTGACAACATATACTGTCGGAAAAAAATGCAGAGAACGAATAGTTTTTCCGCCAAACTCGAGTATCAGACCGAGTTGAGACCTCTGAATGCGACAGACGGACGCATCTGATGTCTCCGAATCGATTTCTGTGATTACCCGCCCTGCAGCCTCCCTACAGCCCGAATTAAGTGCAGAACGCCAAGAGTAGCTCTCAAGATGACTGGGAGAATACGAACAGTTTCGTGATTCTGGATCGCGCAACAGACCGAGTTCAGAGCTCTCGATTCAACAGGCGAACGCGCCTGATGATTCTGAGTGCGGTAGGTGTGCTTACCAGCACTTTAGCTGCCCCACAGCCCGAGTTAAGTAGAAAATACCGACAACGCGTATCAAGTTGACTCGAATAATACGAATAGGTTTGCGGGCCTAGCTCGGCTAGCAGACCGAGTTTAGACCTATGGATTCAACAGGCGAACGCGTCTGATCATTCTGAGTGCAGTAGGAGTGCTTACCAGCACTGTAGCTGTCCTACAGCTCGAGTTAAGTAGAAAATACCGATAACGCGTATCAAGTTGACTCGAATAATACAAACAGGTTTGCAGACCTAGCTCGGCTGACAGACCGAGTTCAGACCTCTGGATTGAACAGGCGAACGCGCCTGATCATTCTGCATGCGTTAGCTGTGCTTACCAGCTCTGTAGCTGCCCTAGAGCTCGAGTTATGTTCAGAAAACCGTCAGCGCATATCAAGATGACTCGAAACGGCCGATCCCGCCACAGTGCTTTTTGACCTTCAAATTACCCGATCGAGCTGAGATCAAGATGGCGAGCGGGAATAAGATCGAATATCACGGGAAAAAATACTAGAGCTCTAACGAATTGTCAAATTTCGAGAACAAAATTTTCAACCGAGCAAAAGTCAGCAAAAGTTCCGTCGAGATTTTTCTTGCCAACTAGCTCTCCAGCGCGCCGGAATTACTGGGCGCCGGCGGTAAACCGTCAACCTTTGTTACCGCCGGGGGACTCGTAGAGCTTCCTGACAACATATAATGTCGAAGAAAATTGCAGAGAACGAATAGTTTTTCAGCCCAACTCGAGTATCAGACCGAGTTCGGACCTCTGAATGCAGCAGACAGAGGCGTCTGATGTCTCCGAATCGATTCCTGTGATTACCCGCCCTGCAGCCCCCCTACAGCCCGAGCTAAGTGCAGAACGCCGACAGTAGCTCTCAAGATGACTGGAAGAATACGAACAGTTTCGTGATTCTAGATCGCGCAGCAGACCGAGTTCAGAGCTCTGGATTCAACAGGCGAACGCGCCTGATTATTCTGAGTGCGACGGGTGTGCTTACCAGCACTGTAGCAGCCCTACAGCTCGAGTTAAGTAGAAAATACCGACAACGCGTATCAAGTTGACTCGAATAATACGAATAGGTTTGCGGACCTAGCTCGGCTAGCAGACCGAGTTCAGACCTATGAATTCAACAGGCGAACGCGCCTGATTATTCTGAGTGCGATAGGTGTGCTTACCAGCACTGTAGCTGCCCTACAGCTCGAGTTAAATAGAAAATACCGACAACGCGTATCAAGGACTCGAATAATACGAATAGGTTTGCGGACCTAGCTCGGCTAGCAGACCGAGTTCGAACCTATAAATTCAACAGGCGACCGCGCCTGATCATTCTGCGTGCGATAGGCGTGCTCACCAGCACTGTAGCTGCCCTACAGCTCGAGTTAAGTAGAAAATACCGACAACGCGTATCAAGTTGACTCGAATAATACGAATAGGTTTGCGGACTTAGCTCGGCTAGCAGACCGAGTTCAGACCTATGGATTCAACAGGCGAACGCGCCTGATGATTCTGAGTGCGATAGCTGTGCTTACAAGCTCTGTAGCTGCCCTACAACTCGAGTTAAGTACAAAATACCGACAGCGAATATCAAAATAACTTGAAACGGACGTTCCCGCCACAGTGCTTTTTGACCTTCAAAGTTACCCGATCGAGCTGAGATCAAGATGGCGAGCGGGAATAAGATCGAATATCACGGGAAAAAATACTAGAGCTCTAACGAATTGTCAAATTTCGAGAACAAAACTGGCGCCGGCGGTGAACCGTCAACCTGGTCACCGCCGGGAACCTCGTAGAGCTCCTTGAATCCGTGAGAAAGCTCAGCATCAAAGCGGGAGCTTCTGGGAGCTTTTCTACAAAAACTTCAAGTTGAGATTTTTTCGGAGTCAACATGAAGTCGGTTCCTTCAAGTGAACTGGTACTGAAAATGACTCTAGATGGCCGAGCTGATCAGGGAACGAAGTTTATATCTCAATGCTCGGAGTAAAAATCTGCTTTTTCAAAATGAATTGTCAAATATCTTTCAAAAAATTGCAAAACCACCCAAAAGTTGTCACATTGTCCGCCTCGGCCGGCTGGACCAAAGTTCTCACTCCCAGCGAAGCTATTCATATGAAGTCTCGC
Source organism: Prorocentrum cordatum (assembly GCA_963575745.1). Classification (NCBI taxonomy): domain Eukaryota; class Dinophyceae; order Prorocentrales; family Prorocentraceae; genus Prorocentrum; species Prorocentrum cordatum. Next base: position 71,339 of record CAUYUJ010001655.1, read on the forward strand.
GCTCTCAGTGAGAGCGCGAGACCATTCTGCGTCGACAAAAATGCACCAGAACTCTCTAGGTCACCCATAGATCGATATAAATTAGAAAAAAAATCATCCGACACAAAAAATACAAAATTGTACAAATCGATATTTTTCATTGATTTTGAAAATTCTAATCAATTTGGGCACTCTCGAGGCTCCCATTCGATGTCTCGCATGTCGCTACTTCGATTGGAATGTACCTGGCATGCATAGCATGCACTCAGCTCGAATTATCATCGAAACACCGTTCGCAACACGCATACATAGAGACAGTATTTCGAGCATAACTCCTGACTCAGCCATTTCTAGGAACTCTCGAGCTTCCAGTGTGACGCGCCAGATCATTCTGCATCGACTGGTGTGCGTGAGAGGTCTGTAGCTTGCTGACAGCTCGAGTTAAGTAAAGCCAACCACCGTCACCTGCCAAACTGCACTGCAGGCAAAGTCGGTTCCTGCAAGTCTTTTGACAGTAATATTGCCCCTAGAGCCCTGAAAATTTTACCAGCAGGTGCGCCATAGCTTACTGTATGTGAGAAAAATCCGTTTTCTGAAAACGAATTGTCAAATCTTGCACAAAGTTTCAAAAACCGACCCCAGGTTAACACATTGTCTCTTTTGGTCGGGTCGGCCAACTAGCTCCACCCTGTGCCCGAATTCCTCTTAGCTCATCTCGTCGAAGAGCTCTACGAGGTATTTTCAACCGACCAAAAGTCAGCAAAAGTTCCGTCGAGATTTTTCTTGCCAACTAGCTCTCCAGCGCGCCGGAATTACTGGTCGCCGGCGGTAAACCGTCAACCTTGGTTACCGCCGGGAGACTCGTAGAGCTTCCAGCTCGACGAAGTTGAGAACACCGAGGACCTACCAACATTCCGACTCATAGTAAATATTTTGTGTCCTCTCAATGCGACAGGCGAACGCGTCTGATGTCTGCGAGTCGACTTCTATCATTACCGGCCCTCCAGCCCCCCTACTGCCCGAGTTGAGTGCAGAAAACTGGCAGCACCTCTCAGGATGACTCAATAATACAGTGCGAAGACCTAATTCGGGCAGGAGACGAGTTCCGAGCTCTGGTCTCCGCAGGCGGATGCGCCTGATGTCTCTAAATCGATTGCTGTCCCCAGGAGCACTGTAGCCTCCCCCCAGCACGAAATCCTGACAGCACTTCTCAGGATGACTCGAACAATACGAATAGTTTTGCGAACCTAGCTCGGGCAGCAGGCAAAGTTCAGTGCTCTCGAGTCAACGAACAAAGGCGCCTGGTGATTTCCAATAGATTTCTGTGACTACGAGCTCTGTAGCTGCCCTACGGCTCGAGTTAAGTGCAGAAGACCGAGGGCGCCTATCAAGGTGATCCAAATAATACGAATAGGTTTGCGGACCTAGCTCGGCTAGCAGACCGAGTTCAGACCTCTAGATACAACAGGCGAACGCGCCTAATGATTCTGACTGCGATAGATGTGCTTGCCAGCTCTGTAGCTGTCTTACAGCTCGAGGTAAGACCAGAAAACCGAGAGTTTCTGTCAAGATGGCTCGAATAATACGAACAGGTTTCCGGACCTAGCTCGGCTCACAGACCGAGTTCAGACCTCTGGATTCAACAGGCGAACGCGCCTGATCGTTCTGGATGCATTAGCTGTGCTGACGAGCTCTGTAGCTGCCCTAGAGCTCAAGTTATGTTCAGAAAACCGACAGCGCGTATCAAGGTGACTCGAAACGGCCGTTCCCGCCACAGTGCTTTTTGGCCTTCAAAGTTACCCGATCGAGCTGAGATCAAGATGGCGAGCGGGAATAAGATCGAATATCACGGGAAAAAATACTAGAGCTCAAACGAATTGTCAAATTTCGAGAACAAAATTTTCAACCGAGCAAAAGTCAGCAAACTGGACGCCGGCGGTAAACCGTCAACCTTGGTTACCGCCGGGAGACTCGTAGAGCTTCCAGCTCGACTGAAGTTGATAACACGGAGGACCTAGCAACATTCCGACTCATATTAAATATTTTATTTCCTCTCAATGCGACAGGCGGGCGCGTCTTGTCTGCGAGTCGACTTCTATCATTACCAGCCCTGCAGCCCCCTACAGCCCGAGTTAAGTGCAGAAAACTGACAGCACCTCTCAGGATGACTCCAATTACAGTAGTTTTGCAGACCTAATTCGGGCAGCAGACAAGTTCCGAGCTCTGGTTTCTGCAGACGGATGATGTCTCTAAATCGATTGCTGTCCCCAGGAGCACTGTAGCCTCCCTAGCAATACCGACAGCACTTCTCAGGATGACTCGAACAATACGAATAGTTTTGCACCTAGCTCGGGCAGCAGGCCAAGTTCAGTGCTCTTGAGTCAACGAACAAAGGCGCCTGGTGATTTCCAATAGATTTCTGTGACTACGAGCTCTGTAGCTGCCCTACGGCTCGAGTTAGGTACAGAAAACCGAGGGCGCCTATCAAGATGACCCAAATAATACGAATAGGTTTGCGGACCTAGCTCGGCTAGCAGACCGAGTTCAGACCTCTAGATTTAACAGGCGAACGCGCCTAATGGTTCTGACTGCGATAGGTGTGCTTGCCAGCTCTGTAGCTGTTTTACAGCTCGAGTTAAGACCAGAAAACCGAGAGTTTCTGTCAAGTTGACTCGAATAATACAAACAGGTTTGCGACCCTAGCTCGGCTCACAGACCGAGTTCAGACCTCTGGGTTCAACAGGCGATCGCGCCTGATCATTCTGCATGCATTAGCTGTGCTTACCAGCTCTGTAGCTGCCCTGGAGCTCGAGTTATGTTCAGAAAACCGACAGCGCGTATCAAGATGACTCGAAACGGTCGTTCCCGCCACGTGCTTTTTGGCCTTCAAAGTTACCCGATCGAGCTGAGATCAAGATGGCGAGCGGGAATAAGATCGAATATCATGGGAAAAAATACTAGAGCTCTAACGAATGGTCAAATTTCGAGAACGAAATTTTCAACCGACAAAAGTCAGCAAAAGGTCCGTCGAGATTTTTCTTGCCAACTAGCTCTCCAGCGCGCCGGAATTACTCTTAGCTTCCAGCTATAACTAGCTAAGGGAAGCTCTACGAGTTAAGTTCCGTCGAGATTTTTCTTGCCAACTAGCTCTGGGGCGCGCCGGAATTACTCTTAGCTTCCAGCTATAACTAGCTAAGGGAAGCTCTACGAGTTACTCTTAGCTTCCAGCTACTGGGCGCCGGCGGTAAACCGTCAACCTTTCTTACCGCCGGGGGACTCGTAGAGCTTCCTGAAAATATAAAGTGTGGGAAAAAACTCCAAAGAACGACTAGTTTTTCAGCCCAAGCGATTCCAGACCTATCAAGATAACGTTAACAAAAAACAAACAGTTTCGCAACCGAGTTCGGGTATCAAACCGAGTTCAGACCTCTGAATGCGACAGGCGGCCGCGTCTGATGTCTGTCAATCCACTCATGTGATTCCCAGCCGTGCAGCCCCCCTACAGCCCGAGTTAAGTGCAGAAAACCGACAGTATCGACTCGAATAATAGAATAGTTTTCCCGATCTAGTTCGAGCAGCAGACCGAGTTCCGAGCTCTGGAATCGATCGACAAACACGCCTGATGTGTGCAAATCGATATATGTGACCCGCAGCACTGTAGCCGGCCCAAACACGAGTTAAGTGCAGAAGACAGAGAGCACTTCTCAAGATCATTCAACAACACGAATAGTTTCGCAAATCTAGCTCGGGCAGCAGGCCGAGTTCAGAGCTCTCGGTTCAGTAGACGAACGCGACTGATGATTCCCCATCGATGTCTGTGACAATGAGCCCTCTAGCTGCCCTACAGCTCGAGTTAAGTACAGAAAACCGAGAGCGTCTGTCAAGATGACTCGAATAATACGAATAGGTTTGCGGACCTAGCTCGGATAGCAGACCGAGTTCAGACCTCTGGATTGAACAGGCGAACGCGCCTGATGATTCTGAGTGCGATAGCTGTGCTTACCAGCACTGTAGCTGCCCTAGACCTCGAGTTAAGCAGAAAATACCGACAATACGTATCAAGTTGACTCGAATAATACGAATAGGTTTGCGGACCTAGCTCGGCTAGCAGACCGAGTTCAGACCTCTGGATTCGACAGGCGAACGCGCCTGATGATTCTGGGTGCGATAGGTGTGCTTACCAGCACTGTAGCTGCCCTACATCTCGAGTTAAGTAGGAAATACCGACAACGCGTATCAAGTTGACTCGAATAATACGAATAGGTTTGCGGACCTAGCTCGGGTAGCAGACCGAGTTCAGACCTCTGGATTGAACAGGCGAACGCGCCTGATGATTCTGAGTGCGATAGCTGTGCTCACAGGCACTGTAGCTGCCCTACAGCTCGAGTTAAGTTGAAAATACCGACAGCCCGTAGCAAGATGACTCGAAACGGCCGTTCCCGCCACCGTGCTTTTTGGCCTTCAAAGTTACCCGATCGAGCTGAGATCAAGATGGCGAGCGGGAATAAGATCGAATATCACGGGAAAAAATACTAGAGCTCTAACGAATGGTCAAATTTCGAGAACAAAATTTTCAACCGAGCAAAAGTCGTCGTCAAAACTGGGCGCCGGCGGTAAACCGTCAACCTTTGTTACCGCCGGGGGACTCGTAGAGCTTCCTGACAACATATAATGTCGAAGAAAATTGTAGAGAACGAATAGTTTTTCAGCCCAACTCGAGCATCAGACCGAGTTCGGACCTCTGAATGCAGCAGACAGAGGCGTCTGATGTCTCCGAATCGATTCCTCTGATTACCCGCCCTGCAGCCCCCCTACAGCCCGAGCTAAGTGCAGAACGCCGACAGTAGCTCTCAAGCTGACTGGAAGAATACGAACAGTTTCGTGATTCTAGATCGCGCAGCAGACCGAGTTCAGAGCTCTGGATTCAACAGGCGAACGCGCCTGATTATTCTGAGTGCGATAGGCGTGCTTACCAGCACTGTAGCTGCCCTACAGCTCGATTTAAGTAGAGAATACCGACAAAGCGTATCAAGTTGACTCGAATAATACGAATAGGTTTGCGGACCTAGCTCGGCTAACAGACCGATTTCAGACCTATGAATTCAACAGCCAAACGCGCCTGATGATTCTGAGTGCGATAGGTGTGCTTACCAGCACTGTAGCTGCCCTACAGCTCGAGTTAAGTAGAAAATACCGACAACGCGTATCAAGTGGACTCGAATAATACGAATAGGTTTGCGGACCTAGCTCGCCTAGCAGACCGAGTTCAGACCTATCGATTCAACAGGCGAACGCGCCTGATTATTCTGAGTGCGATAGGTGTGCTTACCAGCACTGTAGCTGCCCTACAGCTCGAGTTAAGTAGAAAATGCCGACAACGCGTATCAAGCTCACTCGAATAATACGAATAGGTTTGCGGACCTAGCTTGCCTAGCAGACCGAGTTCAGACCTATCAATTCAACAGGCGACCGCGCCTGATCATTCTGCGAGCGATAGGCGTGCTTACCAGCACTGTAGCTGCCCTACAGCTCGAGTTAAGTAGAAAATACCGACAACGCGTATCAAGTTGACTCGAATAATACGAATAGGTTTCCGGACATAGCTCGGCTGACAGACCGAGTTCAGACCTCTGGATTCAACAGGCGAACGCGTCTGCTGATTCTGAGTGCGATAGCTGTGCAAGCCAGCTCTGTAGCTGCCCTACAGCTCGAGTTAAGTACAAAATACCGACAGCGCATATCAAGATGACTCAAAACGGCCGTTACCGCCACTGTGCTTTTTGGCCTTCAAAGTTACCCGATCGAGCTGAGATCAAGATGGCGAGCGGGAATAAGATCGAATATCACGGGAAAGAATACTAGAGCTCTAACGAATGGTCAAATTTTGAGAACGAAATTTTCAACTGAGCAAAAGTTGTCAAAAGTTCAGTTCTTTTTTTTCGAGCCAACTAGCTGTGGGGCGCGCCGGAATTACTCTTAGCTTCCAGCTACTTGTAAGCGTCCAAAACCCGGATAGCGAAGCCAAGCACGGCACGGCGCACGGGGACCTCTGCCAGGCCGCCTGAAACGATACTCGGGACGCTGGAAACCTCGCAGGAGACGCTTGCAGGGGCGCTGTTTACGATGCGTGGGGCCCTGCAAAGCGCGCAAGTAAGATCTGCCTAGGAGCCTGGAAGAACTGCCGAAGCTCTTCCGAAGCTCTGCCGAAGCGCTTCGCGCACCCTGGAGCCACGCGTATTGGGAAACGCTAGGTAGCCACGCTCCCGGAACACGCTGCCGGGACCGGCAACCTGCTGCGACGATCGTGGACCGGCGGAGATGGGCGTGTCCTCCTCACCACCCACCGCCGGCTTCTTCTCTGAAACCCTCAGCTCTCCAAGGAGCTATCCGGGAATAACTCGTAGAGCTTCCCTTAGCAAGTTACTGCTGGAAGCTTAAGAGTAATTCCGGGGAGCTGGAGAGCTAGTTGGCAACGAAAATCTCGACGGACCTTTTGCTGACTTTTGGTCGGTTGAAAATTTTGTTCTCGAAATTTGACCATTCGTTAGAGCTCTAGTATTTTTTCCCATGATATTCGATCTTATTCCCGCTCGCCATCTTGATCTCAGCTCGATCGGGTAACTTTGAAGGCCAAAAAGCAGGGGGGCGGGAACGGCCGTTTCGAGTCATCTTGATACGCGCTGTCGGTTTTCTGAACATAACTCGAGCTGTAGGGCAGCTACAGTGTTGGTAAGCACACGTATCGCACTCAGAATGATCAGGCGCGTTCGCCTGTTGAATCCAGAGGTCTGAACTCGGTCTCTCAGCCGAGCTAGGTTCGCAAACCTGTTTCTATTATTCGAGTCAACTTGATACGCGTTGTCGGTATTTTCAACTTAACTCGAGCTCTAGGGCAGCTAGAGTGCTGGTAAGCACTCCTATCGCACTCAGAATGATCAGACGCGTTCGCCCGTTGAATCCATAGGTCGAAACTCGGTCTGCTAGTCGAGCTAGGTCCGCAAACCTATTCGTATTATTCGAGTCAACTTGATACGCGTTGTCGGTATTTCCTACTTAACTCGAGCTGTAGGGCAGATACTGTGCTGGTAAGCACACCTACCGCACTCAGAATCATCAGGCGCGTTCGCCTGTTGAATCTAGAGCTCTCAACCCGGTCTGTTGCGGAATCCAGAATCACGAAACTGTTCGTATTCTTCAGTCATCATGAGAGCTACTGTCGGCGTTCTGCACTTAATTTGGGCTGTAGGGAGGCTGCAGGGCGGGTAATCACAGGAATCGATTCGGCGAGATCAGACGCGTCCGTCTGTCGCACTCAGATGTCTGAACTCGATCTGATACTCGAAATCGGCTGAAAAACTACTCGTCCTCTGCAATTTTTTTCCGACAGTATATGTTGTCAGGAAGCTCTACGAGTCCCCCGGCGGTAACCAAGGTTGACGGTTTACCGCCGGCGCCCAGTAACTAGCTAAGGGAAGCTCTACGAGTTAGTTCCGTCGAGATTTTTCTTGCCAACTAGCTCTCCAGCGCGCCGGAATTACTCTTAGCTTCCAGCTATAACTAGCTAAGGGAAGCTCTACGAGTTACTTGTAAGCGTCCAAAACCCGGATAGCGAAGGCAAGCGCGAAACGCCGCACGGGGATCTCTGCCAGGCAGCCTGAAACGATGCGCGGGACGCTGGAAACCTCGTAGGAGACGCTTGCAGGGGCGTCGTTTACGATGCGTGGGGCCCTGCAAAGCGCGCAAGGAAGATCTGCCTAGGAGCCTGGAAGAACTGCCGAAGCTCCTCCGAAGCTCTGCCGAAGCGCTTCGCGCACCCTGGAGCCACGCGTATTGGGAAACGCTAGGAAGCCACGCTCCCGGACCCGCTGCAGGTTCCGGCGAGTCGCTGCGAGTAACGTGGACCGGCGTGGAGGAGCTCCTGGCGGGCACCACCACCGTCCGGCTTCTAATCTTAAACCCTTAGCTCTCCAAGGAGCTATCCGGGAACTGCCGAAGCTCTTCCGAAGCTCTGCCGAAGCGCTTCGCGCACCCTGGAGCCACGCGTATTGGGAAACGCTAGGAAGCCACGCTCCCGGACCCGCTGCAAGTTCCGGCAACCTGCTCCGGGGATCGTGGAGCGGCGGAGGTGGGCGTGTCTCCCTCACCACCCACCGCCGGCTTCTTATCTGAAACCCTCAGCTCTCCAAGGAGCTATCCGGGAATAACTAGCTAAGGGAAGCTCTACGAGTTACTCTTAGCTTCCAGCTATAACTAGCTAAGGGAAGCTCTACGAGTTACAGGGACCTCTGCCAGGCCGTCTGACGATGCGCGCGACGCTGGAAACCTCGCAGAGGACGCTTGCAGGGGCGCCGTTTACGATGCGTGGGGCCCTGCAAAGCGCGCAAGAACGATCTGCCTAGGAGCCTGGATAAACTGCCGAAGCTCTTCCGAAGCTCTGCCGAAACGCTTCGCGCACCCTGGAGCCACGCGTATTGGGAAACGCTAGGAAGGCACGCTCCCGGACACGCTGTTAACTCCGGCAACCTGCTGCGAGAATCGTGGACCGGCGGAGGTGGGCGTGTGCTCCTCACCACCCACCGCCTGCTTCTTCCCTGAAACCCTCAGCTCTCCAAGGAGCTATCCGGGAATCTTTCCCGGGAAGCCTTGGGAGCCTCCTGGAGTGCGGCGGAATCGCTGCCAGAAACAATTCCATACGTACCTGCACGCATGCAGGCACGCGTGGAAACTTGCAAGCGTTCAAAACCCGGATAGCGAGGCAAGGCGCGGAGCGTAGAGCGCTCCAAAGCGGTCGACGGCGACCTCCGCCGGGCCGCCTGGAACGATGCGTGGGGCGCTGGAAACTTCGCAGGAGATGCCTGCAAAGGCGTCTTTTCCGACGCGCGGGGCTCTGTGAAACCTACCACGACACCTCTGCCTAGGAGCCTGCGAGCACTGGCGAAGCTCTGCCGAAGCTCTGCCGAAGCGCTTCGCGCACTCTTGAGCCACGCGTATTGGGAAATAACTCGTAGAGCTTCCCGTAGCAAGTTATTGCTGGAAGCTTAAGAGTAATTCCGGAGCGCTGGAGAGCTAGTTGGCAAGAAAAATCTCGACGGACCTTTTGGTGACTTTTGGTCGGTTTAAAATTTTGTTCTCGAAATTTGACAATTCGTTTGAGCTCTAGTATTTTTTCCCGTGATATTCGATCTTATTCCCGCTCGCCATCTTGATCTCAGCTCGATCGGATAACTTTGAAGGCCAAAAAGCGTCCCGGCGGGAACGACCGCTTCGAGTCATCTTGATACGCGCTGTCGGTATTTTGTACTTAACTCGAGCTGTAGGGCAGCTACAGAGCTGGTAAGCACAGCTATCGCACTCAGAATTATCAGGCGCGTTCGCCTGTTGAATCCAGAGGTCTGAACTCGGTCTGCTAGCCGAGCTAGGTGCGCAAACCTATTCGTATTATTCGAGTCATCTTGATAGACACTCTCGGTTTTCTGTACTTAACTCGAGCTTCAGGGCAGCTCCAGTGCTGGTAAGCACACCTATCGCACTCAGAATCATCACGCGCGTTCGCCTGTCCAATCGAGAGGTCTGAACTCGGTGTGCTAGCCGAGCTAGGTCCGCAAACCTATTCGTATTATTCGAGTCATCTTGATAGACGCTCTCGGTTTTCTGTACTTAACTCGAGCTGTAGGGCAGCTACAGGGCTCATTGTGACAGACATCGATGGGTAATCATCAGTCGCGTTCGCCTATTGAACCGAGAGCTCTGAACTCGGTCTGCTAGCCGAGCTAGGTTCGCGAAACTGTTCGTATTGTCCGAATGATCTTGAGACGTGCTCTCAATTTTCTGCACTCAACTCGTGCTGGGGGAGGGCTACAGTGCTGCAGGTCACATCTATCGATTTGCACACATCAGGCGCGTCTTTCGGTCGATTCCAGAGCTCGAAACTCGGCCTGCTGCTCGAACTAGGTTCGCAAAACTATTATATTATTCGAGTCGATACTGTCGGTTTTCTGCACTTAACTCGGGCTGTTGGGGGGCTTTAGGGTTGGAATCACATGAGTGGATTCGCAGACATTAGACGCGCCCGTCTGTCGCATTCAGAGGTCTGAACTCGGTTTGATACTCGAACTGGGTTGCGAAACTGTTTGTTTTTTGTTAGCGTTATCTTGAGAGGTCTGACATCGCTTGGGCTTGAAAAATAGTCGTTCTTTGGAGTTTTTTTCCCACAGTATATATTGTCAGGAAGCTCTACGAGTCCCCCGGCGGTAAGAAAGGTTGACGGTTTACCGCCGGCGCCCAGTGCTAGGAAGCCACGCTTCCAAACACGCTGCGAACTCCGGCGAGTTGCTCCGGGCCATCGTGGACCGGCGAGCGTGGGCGTGTCCTCCTCACCACCCACAGCCGGCTTCTTATCTGAAACCCTCTGCTCTCAAGGAGCTATCCGGGAACTTGCCGGAAGCTCCCGGACCAGCTGCCGGCTCGAACGACCTGCTCCGGGGATTCTGGAGCGCCGCGAAGGAGCTCCTGGCGGGCACCACCACCGTCCGGCTTCTAACTTGTAAACGTCCAAAACCCGGATAGCGAAGCCAAGCGCGGAACGCCGCACGGGGGCCTCTGCCAGGCCGCCTGAAACGATACGCGGGACGCTGGAAACCTCGCAGAAGACGCTTGCAGGGGCACCGTTTACGATGCATGGGGCCCTGCAAAGCGCGCAAGGAAGATCTGCCTAGGAGCCTGGAAGAACTGCCGAAGCTCTTCCGAAGCTCTGCCGAAGCGCTTCGCGCACCCTGGAGCCACGCGTATTGGGAAACGCTAGGAAGCCACGCTCCCGGACACGCTGCGAACTCCGGCAGAGCGCTGCGAGAATCGTGGACCGGCGGAGGTGGGCGTGTGCTCCTCACCACCCACCGCCGGCTTCTCATCTGAAACCTTCAGCTCTCCAAGGAGCTATCCGGGAATTGTAATCCTCTAGCTCTGAGCAAGCTCCCCGGGAACTAGCTCTTCAGCGTGCCGGAATTACTCTTAGCTTCCGGCACTTGTAAGCGTCCACTTGTAAGCGTCCACTTGTAAGCGTCCAAAACCCGGATAGCGAAGCCAAGCGCGGAACGCCGCACGGGGACCTCTGCCAGGCCGCCTGAAACGATGCGCGGGACGCTGGAAACCTCGCAGGACGCTTGCAGGGGCGCCGTTTACGATGCGTGGGGCCCTGCAAAGCGCGCAAGGAAGATCTGCCTGGGAGCCTGGAAGAACTGCCGAAGCTCTTCCGAAGCTCTGCCGAAGCGCTTCGCGCACCCTGGAGCCACGCGTATTCGGAAACGCTAGGAAGCCACGCTCCCGGACCCGCTGCCGGTTCCGGCAGGGCGCTGCGAGAATCGTGGACTGGCGGAGGTGGGCGTGTGCTCCTCACCACCCACCGCCAGCTTCTTATCTGAAACCCTCAGCTCTCCAAGGAGCTATCCGGGAAAAACCCGGATAGCGAGGCAAGGCGCGGAGCGCAGAGCGCTCCAAAGCGCCGCACGGCGACCTCTGCCAGGCCGCCTGGAACGATGCGTGGGGCGCTGGAAACCTCGCAGGAGACGCCTGCGAGGGCGTCTTTTACGACGCGCGGGGCTCTGTGAAACCTACCACGACACCTCTGCCTAGGAGCCTGCGAGCACTGGCGAAGCTCTGCCGAAGCTCTGCCGAAGCGCTTCGCGCACCCTTGAGCCACGCGTATTGGGAAACGCTAGGAAGCCACGCTCCCGGACCCGCTGCAACCTCCGGCAACTCGCTGCGAGGAACGTGGACCGCCGTGGAAGAGCTCCTGAAACCCTTAGCTCTCCAAGGAGCTATCCGGGAAAAACCCGGATAGCGAGGCAAGGCGCGAAGCGCAGAGCGCTCCAAAGCGCCGCACGGCGACCTCTGCCAGGCCGCCTGGAAAGATGCGTGGGGCGCTGGAAACCTCGCAGGAGACGCCTGCGAGGGCGTCTGTTACGACGCGCGGGGCTCTGTGAAACCTACCACGACACCTCTGCCTAGGAGCCTGCGAGCACTGGCGAAGCTCTGCCGAAGCTCTGCCGAAGCGCTTCGCGCACCCTTGAGCCACGCGTATTGGGAAACGCTAGGAAGCCACGCTCCCGGACCCGCTGCAACCTCCGGCAACTCGCTGCGAGGATCGTGAACCGGCAGAAGTGGGCGTGTCCCCCTCACCACCCACCTCCGGCTTCTTCTCTGAAGCCCTTAGCTCTCCAAGGAGCTATCCGGGAAATTACTTGCTAAGGGAAGCTCTACGAGTTACTAGCTCCACCTGCGCCCGAAGTCCTGTTAGCTCATCTTGCCGAAGAGCTCCACGAGGTATTACTCTTAAGCGTCCAGCAATGACTTGCTAAGGGAAGCTCCACGAGTTACTGCTGCAGCGCTGCCAAGGTCGCTTCCATGCATGCCTGCACACGTGCGGACACGCTTAGAAGCTGACCAGTAGCTCTCCCGGACGCGTTGCCGGCTCACCGGTGGCACTCTGGGGAACATGGAGCTCCTGGCAGGCACTACCACCGTCTGGCTTCTAATCTTAAACCCTTTAGCTCTCAGCGAGCTCTCCGGGAAAATGACTTGTAGAGCTTCCCTAAGCTAGTTGCTGGAAGCTTAAGAGTAATTCCGGCGCGCTGGAGAGCCAGTTGGCTCGAAAAAAAAGAACTGAACTTTTCGCAACTTTTGGTCGGTTAAAAATTTTGTTCTCGAAATTCAACAATTCGTTTGTGCTCTAGTTTTTTTTTTCCAATGATATTCGATCTTATTCCCGCTCGTCATCTTGATCTCAGCTCGATCGGGTATCTTTTACTGCCAAAAAGCACACTGACGGGATCGGCCGCTTCGAGTCATCTTGATACGCGTTGTCGGTATTTTGTACTTAACTCGAGCTGTAGGACAGCTACAGAGCTGGTAAGCACAGCTAATCGATGTAGAATGATTAGGTGCGTTCGCCTGTTGAATCCAGAGCTCTGAACTCGGTTTGCTAGCCGAGCTAGGTCCGCAAACCTATTCGTATTATTCAAGTCATCTTGATTCGCACTGTCGGTATTCTGAACTTAACTCGAGATATAGGACAGCTACAGAGCTGGTAAGCACGCCTCATCGACTCAGAATCATCAGGCGCGTTCGGCTGTTCCAACCAGAGGTCTGAACTCGGTCTGCTAGCCGAGCCAGGTCCGCAAACCTATTCGTATTATTCGAATCATCTTGATAGGCGCTCTCGGTTTCCTGTACTTAACTCGAGCTATAGGACAGCTACAGGGCTGATAGTTACAGAAACCGATTCAGAATCATCAGTCGCGTTTGTCTGTCGAATCCAGAGCTCTGAACTCGGTCTGCTGCGCGATCCAGAATCACGAAACTGTTCGTATTCTTCCAGTCATCTTGAGAGCTACTGTCGGCGTTCTGCACTTAACTCGGGCTGTAGGGAGGCTGCAGGGCGGGTAATCACAGGAATCGATTCGGAGACATCAGACGCGTCCGTCTGTCGCATTCAGAGGTCTGAACTCGGTCTGATACTCGAGTTGGGCTGAAAAACTATTCGTTCTCTGCAATTTTTTTCGACATTATATGTTGTCAGGAAGCTCTACGAGTCCCCCGGCGGTAACAAAGGTTGACGGTTTACCGCCGGCGCCCAGTAATGTTTCAGCCCAAGCAATTTCAGACCTCTCGGATGCAAGAGCCGAACGGCCCCAATGCTTCTAGATTGTCTTTTGTGCCTCCGACGCTCTCGTGATGCTCTTCTGGGGCTCTTGGGGCTCACCTGCAGCGTCTCTGAAGCCCTGCCAGGAACGCTTCCACGCGTGCCTGCACGCGTGCAGGCCCGTGTGGACGCGTGCTGGAAGCGCCCCCGAACCCGCTGCCGGGTCAGGCGAGGAGCTGCGAGGATCGTGGACCGGCGAAGATGGGCTGCTGGCGGGCACCACCACCGTCCGGCTTCTAATATAAAACCCTTTAGCTCTCAGAGAGCTCTCCGGGAAAAACCCGGAGAGCGAAGATACCCTCGGTGACGGGAATCTTCCCTCGAGAGCTCTGGGGGGCCCCCCTGCAGCGCTGCTGAAGCGCTACCAGGAACGCTTCCATGCATTCCTGCGCGCGTGCAAGCACGCTTGGAAGCTTGCCGGAAGCTCCCCCGGAGACGTCGCCGGGCGGCCGGGGGCGCTGCGAGGCCTGTGGACCGCCGTTGAAGAGCTTCTGGCGGGCACCACCACCGTCCGGCTTCTAATCTTAAACCCTTTAGCTCTCAGCGAGCTCTCCGGGAAAAAGTCACCAAAGGGTCCGTTGAGATTTTTCTTGCCAACTAGCTCTCCAGCGCCCCGGAATTACTCTTAAGCTTTCAGCAATAACTTGCTCAGGGAAGCTCTATTAAGCTTCCAGCAATAACTTGCTAAGGAAGCTCTACGAGTTACTTGGTAGCGACCAAAACCCGGAGAGCGAAGGGAGCCTGAGGAACCGGAGACCCCTCCTGGGGAGTTCTTGGGGGCGCCCCTGCAGCGCCTCTGAAGCGCTGCCAGGAACGCTTCCTCGCGTGCCTGCACGCGCGCAGGCACGCGTGGACGCTTGCCAGAAGCTCCCCCGGACCAGCTGCCGGCTCAGGCGAGCTGCTGCGGGGATCGTGGACCGGCGAAGATGTGCTGCTGGCGGGCGCCACCACCGTCCGGCTTCTAATCTTAAACCCTCTAGCTCTCAGAGAGCTCTCCGGGAATTACTGTTCGACTTCCAGCAATAACTTGCTAAGGGAAGCTCTACGAGTTATTACGAAGAGCTCTACGAGGTACTTGTTAATGGGAGCTCTACGAGTTACTCTTAAGCTTCCAGCAACTAGCCAAGGGAAGCTCTACAAGTTGCTTGGTGGCGTCCAAAACCCGGAGAGCGAAGAAACCTCTGGGGAAGAGAAAGCTTCTCTGGAGAGGGCTGGGGGGCACCCCTGAAGCGCTTCGGAAGCGCTGCCAGGAACGCTTCCACGCGTGCCTGCACGAGTGCAGGCACGCGTGGACGCGTGCCGGAAGCGCTCCCGGACCCGCTGCGACCCCAAACGAAATGCTGCGAGGACTCTAGAGCGGCGAAGATGGGCTGCTGGCGGGCACCACCATCGTCCGGCTTCTACTCTAAAACCCTCCAGCTTTCAGAGAGCTCTCTGGGAATTACTTTTAAGCTTCCAGTAATGGTAGCATGCAAAACCCGGAGAGAGAAGAGACCCTCGGGAACGGGAAAGCTTTCCTGGAGAGCTCTGCGAGGCTCCCCTGCAGCGCTGCTGAAGCGCTGCCAGAAACGCTTCCATGTGTGCCTGCACGCGTGCAGGGACGCGTGGAAGCTTGCCGGAAGCTCTCCCGGACCCGTTGCTGGCTCACCGGAGTTTCTGCGGGGGACGTGGAGTGCCGTGGAAGAGCTCCTGGCGGGCACCGCCACCGTCCGGCTTCTAATCTTAAGCCCTTCAGCTCTCCGCGAGCTCTCTGGGGATAACTTGCTAAGGGAAGCTCTACGAGTTACTAGCTCCACCCCGCGCCGGAATTCCTCTAGCTCATCGATGCCGAAGGGCTCTACAAGGTACCTTCCGGGACAGGAAATCTTTCCTGGTGAGCTGCTTGGGGCCCCTGGAAGCGCTTCGAAAGCACTGCCAGGCACGCCCCCATGCGTGCCTGCACGCGTGCAGGCACGCGTGGACGCGTGCCTTCCTGCAGAGCTCTGTCACACCCCCCCGGGGCGCCTGCAGAGCTCTGTCGAACCCTTCTGCAGCGATCCTGCATTGCTGCGGACACGCTGCCGGGCCGGGCGAGGCGCTGCGGGGATCGTGGACCGCCGGAGATGGGCTGCTGGCGGGCCACCACCACCGTCCGGCTTCTAATCTAAAACCGTCTAGTTCTCTGAAAGCTCTCCGGGAATTACTCTTAAGCTTCCAGCAACAACTTGCCAAGGGAAGCTCTACGAGTTACTAGCTCTCAGCGCCCCGGAATTACTCTTAGCTTCCAGCAATAACTTGCTCAGGGAAGCTCTACAAGTTACTGCTAAGCTTCCAGCAATAACTTGCTAGGGGAAGCTCTACGAGTTATTTCCTGGAGAGCTCTGGGAAGCCCCCCTGCAGCGCTGCAGAAGCGCTGCCAGAAACGCTTCCATGCGCGCCTGCACGCGTGCAGGCACACGTGGAGGCTTACCGGAAGCTCTCTCGGACACGCTGCCGGGCCGAATGAATCCCTGGGGGGGTTCTGGAGCGCCGCGGATGAGCTCCTGGCGGGCACCACCACCGTCCGGCTTCTGATGTTAAGCCCTCTAGCTCTCAGCGAGCTCTCCGGGAATTACTCTTAAGCTTCCAGCAACAATGGTAGCGTCCAAAACCCGGAAAGCAAAGAGCACACAAGCCGGAAAGCTTTCCTGGCGAGCGCTCCGACGCTCTCGTGAAGCGCTTCTGGGGCTCTGGGGGCCCCCCTGCAGCGCCGCTGAAGCGCTGCCAGGGACGCTTCCGCGCGTGCCTGCACGCGCGCAGGCACGCGTGGACGCTTGCCGGAAGGTCTCCCGGACACGCTGCCGGCTCAGGCGAGCCGCTGCGGGGATCGTGGAGCGGCGGAGATGGGCTGCTGGCGACAACCACCACCGTCCGGCTTCTAATCTAAAGCCCTATAGCTCTCAGAGGGCTCTCTGGCATAAGGGAAGCTCTACGAGTTACTTAGTAGCGTCCAAAGCCCGGAGAGCGAAGAGACTTTCGGGGACGGGAATCTTTCCTGGAGAGCTCTGGAAAGCTCCCCTGCAGCGCTGCCGATGCGCTGCCAGAAACGCTTCCATGCGCGCCTGCACGCGAGCAGGCACTCGTGGAAGCTTGCCGGAAGCTCTCCCGGACCAGCCGCCGGGCCGAACGAATCCCTGCGGGGATTCTGGAGCGCCGCGGAGGAGCTCCTGGCGGGCACCACCACCGCCCGGCTTCTAATCTTAAGCCCTCCTGCTCTCCGTGAGCTCTCCGGGAAAAACCCGGAGAGCAAAGAGGGCACACGCTGGAAAGCTTTCCTGGCAAGCCCACGGAAGCTCTCGTGAAGCTCTTCTGGGGCTCTGGGGGGCTCCCCGGCAGCGCTTCCGAAGCGCTGCCAGGAACGCTTCCACGCGTTCCTGCACGCGTGCAGGCACGCGTAAACGCTTGCCGGAAGTTCTCCCGGACCCGTTGCGAGGTTTTACAAGGCGCTGCGGGGGTCGTGGACCGGCGAAGATGGGCTGCTGGCGGGCACCACCAATGTCCGGCTTCTAATCTAAAACCTTGTAGCCCTCAGAGAGCTCTCCAGGAATCTTAGCACTTGGTAGTATCCAGAACCCGGAGAGCAAAAAGGGCACACACCAGAAAGCGTTCCTGGCAAGCCCACAGAAGCTCTCGGGAAGCTCTTCTGGGGCTCTGGGCGCTCCCCTGCAGCGCTTCTGAAGCGCTGCCAGGAACGCTTCCACGCGTGCCGGCACGCGTGCCGGCACGCGTGGACGCGCGCCAGAAGCGCCCCCGAACCCGCTGCCGGGACGGGCGAGTTGCTGCGAGGATCGTGGACCGGCGAAGATGGGCTGCTGGCGGGCACCGCCACCGTCCGGCTTCGACTCTAAAACCTTCTAGCTCTCAGAGAGCTCTCCGGGAAAAACCGGCCCAAAGTCACCACTTTGTCTCTCAAGGCCGGGTTGGCCAACTAGCTCCACCCCGCGCCGGAATTCCTCTAGCTCATCGATGCCGAAAAGCTCTACGAGGTACTTGTAAGCTTCCAGCAATAACTTGCTAAGGGAAGCTCTACAAGTTACTTTGTCCGTTCTGGCCGGGTCGACCAACTAGCTCCGCCCCGCGCCGGAACTCCTCTAGCTCATCGATGTCGAAGAGCTCCACAAGGTATAACGAAGAGCTCTGCAAGGTACTCTTAAGCTTCTAGCAACTAGCTAATGGAAGCTCTACGAGTTACTAGCTCCCCCCCGCGCCGGAATTCTTCTACCTCATCGATGCCGAAGAGCTCTACAAGGCACTTGCTCTACCCTGCGCCAAAATTCCTCTAGCTCATCCTTGCCGAAGAGCTCTGCAAGGTGAAAATGAATGTTCAATTTTGGGAGAAGTGCCTTCTGAAGCTCTCTTCTTCGGCTCTGAGCACTTTCACGCGTTGAGAGAGCTACGAGGTTCCCGGCGGCGACCAGGTTAACGGTTCACCGCCGGTGCCAGTAGAATCTACCCGATCGACTTGAGATCAGGATGGCGAGCCGGAAAAAGATCGAATACGGTGGGAAGAAAAACTAGAGCTCTTACGAATGGTTGAATTTCGAGCACAGAACTTGGTGGCGTCCACTTGGGAGCACCCAAAAGCCGAAGAGCAAAGAGGAACTCACACCAGAGACTTTGCCTGCCGAGCGCTGGACAGCTCTCTCTCAGTGCTTCTGAAGCACTGCCTGGCACGCTTCCACGGGCGCTTCCACGCGCGCAAGCACGCGTGGACGCGTGCCCGAAGCGCGCCAGGACCAGCTGCTGGGTCAAACAACTCTCTGCGAAGATTCTGGAGCAGCGAAGATGGGCTGCTGGCAGGCACCACCACCGCCCGGCTTCTATTCTAAAGCCTTATAGCTCTCAGAGAGCTCTCTGGGAAAACCCGGAGAGACCGGAGAGCGAAAGCAACGCACACAGGAAAGCTTTCCTGGCGAGCCCTCGAACGCTCTCGTGAATCCCTTCTGGGGCTCTGGGGGCTCCCCTGCAGCGCTTCTGACGCGCTGCCTGGCACGCTTCCACGCGTGCCTGCGCGCGTGCAGGCACGCGTGGACGCGTGCCCGAAACCCGCCCGGACCTGCTGCGAGGTTTTACAAGCCGCTGCGAGGATCCTGGACCGGCGGGGATGGGCTGCTGGCAGGCACCACCACTGTCCGGTTTCTAATACCTTGTAGAGCTCCTCGTCATACCTCGTAGAGCTCCTCGTCATCGACGAGCTAGACGAATTCCAGCGCGGGGTGGAGCTAGTAACACGTAGAGGTTCCCTTAGCAAGTTGTTGCTGGAAGCTTAAGAGTAACTGGGAACCGGCGGTAAACCGTCAACCAGGTTACCGCCGGGTACCTCGTAGAGCTCTTTTCTGACGCGGCGCTTCTCGAAACACATGAAGGAAGCTTTTGAAGCGAGAGCCGAAACATTTGAAACATCACGTTTTTCTGTTTCTATCCAACGTCGGCCCCCCCAAGTGTTTTGACAACAATCCTTCACCTAGGGGCCTGAAAATTTTACTGGCAGACGCGCCTTAACCCACTGCAGGTGCGAAAAATATGCTTTCTCGAAATAAATGGTCAAATATCTTTCAATTTTTTGCAAAACCCACCAAAAGTTGCCACATCATCCGTTCTGGTCGGGTCGACCAACTGGGTGCCGGCGGTAAACCGTCAACCTTTCCTACCGCCGGGGGACTCGTAGAGCTTCCTGACAATATATAATGTGGAACGAATTTCAGAGAACGACCAGTTTTTCAGCCCGAGCGATTATGAACCTCCAAAGATGACTCTAACAAAACAAACAAACAGTTTTCCAATCGAGCTCGAGTATGAAACCGAGTTCAGACCTCTGAATGCGACAGGCGGACGTGTCTCATGTCTGCGGATCGATTTCTGTGATTACCAGCTCTGCAGCCCATACAGTATGAGTTAAGTGCAGAAAACCGAGAGTACCTCTCAGGATGACTCGAATAATACAACAGTTTCGCAGATTTCGTTCGAGCAGCAGACCGAGTTTCGAGCGATCGGTTCGACGAACGGACGCTCCTGATGTCTCGAAATCGATTCCTGTGACCAGCAGAGCTATAGCCCTCCCCCAGCACGATTTATGTACAGAAAACCGAGAGCACTTCTCAAGATGACTCGAACAATACGAATGGGTTCGCGAACCTAGCTCGGGGAGAAGGCCGATTTCAGAGCTCTTGATGCAACAGACGAACGCGCCTGATAATTCTCAATCGATTTCTGTTAGTATGAGCTCTGTGGCTGCCCTATAGATCGAGTTAAGTACGAAAAACCGAGAGCGTCTGCTACAATGACTCGAATAATACGAATAGGTTTGCGACCCTAGCTCGGCTAGCAGACCGAGTTCAGACCTCTGAACTCAACAGGCGAACGCGTCTGATCATTCTGAACGCATTAGCTGTGCTGACCAGCTCTGTAGGTGTCCTCGAGCTCGAGTTATCTTGAGAAAACCGACAGTGCCTATCAAGATGACTCGAAACGGTCCTTCCCGCCTGTGTGCTTTTTGGCCTTCAAAGTTACCCGATCGAGCTGAGATCAAGATGGCTAGCGGGAATAAGATCGAATATCATGGAAAAAAAATACTAGAGCTCTAACGAATTGTCAAATTTCGAGAACAAAATTTTCAACCGACCAAAAGTCAGCAAAAGGTTCGTCGAGATTTTTCTTGCCAACTAGCTCTGGGACGCGCCGGAATTACTCTTAGCTTCCAGCTATAACTAGCTAAGGGAAGCTCTACGAGTTAGCACTTTGTCCTTTCTGGCAGGGTCGAGCAACTAGCTCCACCCCGCGCCAGAACTGGGCGCCGGCGGTAAACCGTCAACCTTTGTTACCGCCGGGGGACTCGTAGAGCTTCCTGACAACACATAATGTCAAAAAAAATTGCAGAGAACAAATAATTTGTCAGCCCAACTCAAGTATCACACCGAGTTCGGACCTCTGAATGCGACAGACAGACGCGTTTCATGTCTCCGAATCGATTCATGTGATTAACCGCCCTGCAGCCCCCCTGCAGCCCGAGTTAGGTGCAGAACGGCGACAGTAGCTGTCAAGATGACTGGAAGAATACGAACAGTTTCGTGAGTCTGGATCGCGCAGCAGACCGAGTTCAGAGCTCTGGATTCAACAGGCGAACGCGCCTGATTATTCTGAGTGTGATAGGTGTGCTCACCAGCACTGTAGCTGGCCTGCAGCTCGAGTTAAGTAGAAAATACCGACAACGCGTATCAAGTTGACTCAAATAATACGAATAGGTTTGCGGACCTAGCTCGGCTTGCAGACCGAGTTCAGACCTATGGATTCAACAGGCGAGCGCGCCAGATGATTCTGCATGCGATGCGTGTGCCCAGCAGCACTGTAGCTGCCCTACAGCTCGAGTTAGGTTGAAAATACCGGCAACGCGTATCAAGTTGACTCGAATAGTACGAATAGGTTTGCGGACCTAGCTCGGCTAGCAGACCGAGTTCAGAGTCTGGATTCAACAGACGAACGCGTCTGATAATTCTGAGTGCCAATACGCATGCTTACCAGCACTGTAGCTGCCCTACAGATCGAGTTAAGTAGAAAACACCGACAACGCGTATCAAGTTGACTCGAATAATACGAATAGGTTTGCGGACCTGCTCGGCTAGCACGGAGTTCAGACCTATGGATTCAACAGACGAACGCGTCTCATCATTCTGAGTGCGATACGAGTGCTTACCAGCACTGTAGCTGCCCTACAGCTCAAGTTAAGTAGAAAATACCGACAACATGTATCAACTTGACTCAAATAATACAAACAGGTTTGTGGACCTAGCTCGGCTGACAGACCGAGTTCAGACCTCTGGGTTCAACAGGCGAACGCGCCTGATCATTCTGCATACATTAGCTGTGCTTATCTGCTCTGTAGCTGCCCTAGAGCTCGAGTTATGTTCAGAAAACCGACAGCGCGTATCAAGATAACTCGAAACGGCCGTTCCCGCCACCGAGCTTTTTGGCCTTCAAAGTTACCCGATCGAGCTGAGATCAAGATGGCGAGCGGGAATAAGATCGAATATCACGGGAAAAAATACTAGAGCTCTAACGAATGTTCAAATTTCGAGAACGAAATTTTCAACCGAGCAAAAGTTACCAAAAGTTCCGTCGAGATTTTTCTTGCCAACTAGCTCTGGGGCGCGCCGGAATTACTGGGCGCCGGCGGTAAACCGTCAACCTTTGTTACCGCCGGGGGACTCGTAGAGCTTCCTGACAACACATAATGTCGAAGAAAATTGTAGAGAACGAATAGTTTTTCAGCCCAATTCGAGCATCAGACCGAGTTCGGACCTCTGAATGCAGCAGACAGAGGCGTCTGATGTCTCCGAATCGATTTCTCTGATTACCTGCCCTGCAGCCCCCCTACAGCCCGAGCTAAGTGCAGAACGCCGACAGTAGCTCTCAAGGTGACTGGAAGAATACGAACAGTTTCGTGATTCTAGATCGCGCAGCAGACCGAGTTCAGAGCTCTGGATTCAACAGGCGAACGCGCCTGATTATTCTGAGTGCGATAGGCGTGCTTACCAGCACTGTAGCTGCCCTACAGCTCGATTGAAGTAGAGAATACCGACGAAGCGTATCAAGTTGACTCGAATAATACGAATAGGTTTGCGGACCTAGCTCGGCTAGCAGACCGATTTCAGACCTATGAATTCAACAGGCGAACGCGCCTGATTATTCTGAGTGCGATAGGTGTGCTTACCAGCACTGTAGCTGCCCTACAGCTCGAGTTAAGTAGGAAAAACCGACAACGCGTATCAAGTGGACTCGAATAATACGAATAGGTTTGCGGACCTAGCTCGCCTAGCAGACCGAGTTCAGACCTATGGATTCAACAGGCGAGCGCGCCTGATTATTCTGAGTGCGATAGGTGTGCTTACCAGCACACAGCTCGAGTTAAGTAGAAAATACCGACAACGCGTATCAAGTTCACTCGAATAATACGAATAGGTTTGCGGACCTAGCTCGCCTAGCAGACCGAGTTCAGACCTATGAATTCAACAGGCGACCGCGCCTGATCATTCTGCGAGCGATAGGCGTGCTTACCAGCACTGTAGCTGCCCTACAGCTCGAGGTAGAAAATACCGACAACGCGTATCAAGTTCTCGAATAATACGAATAGGTTTCCGGACCTAGCTCGGCTGGCAGACTGAGTTCAGACCTCTGGATTCAACAGGCGAACGCGTCTGCTGATTCTGAGTGCGATAGCTGTGCTGCCAGCTCTGTAGCTGCCCTACAGCTCGAGTTAAGTACAAAATACCGACAGCGCATGTCAAAATGACTCGAAACAGCCGTTCCCGCCACAGTGCTTTTTGGCCTTCAAAGTTACCCGATCGAGCTGAGATCAAGATGGCGAGCGGGAATAAGATCGAATATCATGGGAAAAAATACTAGAGCTCTAACGAATGTTCAAATTTTGAGAACAAAATTTTCAACCGAGCAAAAGTTGTGAAAAGTTCCGTCGAGATTTTTCGAGCCAACTAGCTGTGGGGCGCGCCGGAATTACTCTTAGCTTCCAGCTATAACTAGCTAAGGGAAGCTCTACGAGTTACTAGCTCCACCCCGCGCCGGAATTCCTCTAGCTCATCGATAACGAAGAGCCCTACGAGGTATTCCGGGGCGCTGGAGAGCTAGTACCTCGTAGAGCTCTTCGACATACCCCGTAGAGCTATCCAGGATGAGCTAGAGGAATGCCGGCGCGGGGTGGAGCAAGTAACTCGTAAAGCTTCAATAAGCAAGTTGTTGCTGGAAGCTTAAGAGTAGTACCTCGTTGAGCTCGTCGGCATCGATGAGCTAGAGGAATTCCGGCGCGGGGTGGAGCTAGTAACTCGTGAAGCTTATTTTAGCAAGTTGTTGCTGGAAGCTTAAGAGTAGTACCTTGTGGAGCTCTTCGTCATCGATGAGCTAGAGGAATTGCGGCGCGGGGTGGAGCTAGTACCTTGTACAGCTAGCTCTTCGGTGTCGATGAGCTAGAGGAATTCCGGCGCGGAGTGGAGCTAGTTGGTCGACCCGACCAGAAAGAACAAAGTGACAACTGGCGCCGGCGGTGAACCGTCAACCTGGTCACCGCCGGGGACCTCGTAGAGCTCCTTGAATCCGTGAGAAAGCTCAGCATCAAAGCGGGAGCTTCTGGGAGCTTTTCTACAAAAACTTCAAGTTGAGATTTTTTCGGAGTCAACATGAAGTCGGTTCCTTCAAGTGAACTGGTACTGAAAATGACTCTAGATGGCCGAGCTGATCAGGGAACGAAGTTTATATCTCAATGCTCGGAGTAAAAATCTGCTTTTTCAAAATGAATTGTCAAATATCTTTCAAAAAATTGCAAAACCACCCAAAAGTTGTCACATTGTCCGCCTCGGCCGGCTGGACCAAAGTTCTCACTCCCAGCGAAGCTATTCATATGAAGTCTCGCGCTTTCAGTGAGAGCGCGAGACCATTCTGCGTCGACAAAAATGCACCAGAACTCTCTAGGTCACCCATAGATCGATATAAATTAGAAAAAAATCATCCGACACAAAAAATGTAAAATTGTACAAATCGATATTTTTCATTAATTTTGAAAATTCTAATCAATTTGGGCACTCTCGAGGCTCATTCGATGTCTCGCATGTCGCTGCTTCGATTGGAATGCACCTGGCATGCATAGCATGCACTCAGCTCGAATTATCATCGAAACACCGTTCGCAACACGCATACATAGAGACGGTATTTCGATCATAACTCCTGACTCAGCCATTTCGAGGAACTCTCGAGCTTCCAGTGTGACGCGTCAGATCATTCTGCATCGACTGGTGTGCGTGAGAGGTCTGTAGATTGCTGACAGCTCGAGTTAAGTAAAGCCAACCACCGTCACCTGCCAAACTGTACTGCGGGCAAAGTCGGTTCCCGCAAGTCTTTTGATAGTAATATTGCTTCTAGAGCCCTGAAAATTTTACCAGCAGATGCGCCATAGCTTATTGTAGGTAGGAAAAATCCAACTTATGAAAACGAATTGTCAAATCTTGCACAATGTTCCAAAAACCGACCCCAGGTTACCACATTGTCTCTTTTGGTCGGGTCGGCCAACTAGCTCCACCCTGCGCCCGAATTCCTCTTAGCTCATCTCGTCGAAGAGCTCTACGAGGTACTTTTGAGTAGTTCTGCGAATATTCCCGGGGAGCTCTCAGAGAGCTAGAGGATTCGAGATTAGAAGCCGGACGGTGGTGGTGCCCGCCAGCAGCGCTTTAGAGAGGGTCCGACAGAGCTCTGCAGGCGCCCCAGGAGAGTGTGACAGAGCTCTGCAGGAAGGCACGCGTCCACGCGTGCCTGCACGCGGGCAGGCACGCATGGGGGCGTTCCTGGCAGTGCTTTCGAAGCCCGTCCGGGGGCCCCCAGAAGCTCAGCACGAAAGATTTCCTGTCCCAGAAGGCGTCTTCGCTCTCTGGGTTTTTCCCGGAGAGCTCGCTGAGAGCTAAAGGGTTCAAGATTAGAAGCTGGACGGCGGTGGTGCCCGCCAGAAGCTTCTTTCCGTCGCTCCAGAATCCCCGCAGCGCCTCGCCCGAGCCGGCAGCTGGTTCGGGGGCGCTGTCCACGTGTGCCTGCACGCGCGCAGGCACGCTTGGAAGCGTTCCTGGCAGCGCTTCGAAAGTGCCGCAGGGGAGCCCCCCAGGGCCCTCGAGGAAAGATTTCCTCTCCCCGACGGTTTTTTCGCTCTTCGGGTTTTTCCCAGAGAGCTCGCTGAGAGCTAAAGGGTTTAAGATTAGAAGCCGGACGGTTGTGGTGCCCGCCAAGAGCTCTTCCACAGCGGTCCACAGGCCTCGCAGCGACTCCGGTGACCCGGCAGCGGGTCAGGGAGAGCTTCCGGCAAGCTTCCAAGCGCGCCAGCACGCGTGCAGGCACTGGGCGCCGGCGGTAAACCGTCAACCTTGGTTACCGCCGGGGGACTCGTAGAGCTTCCTGACAACATATACTGTCGGAAAAAAATTGCAGAGGACGAATAGTTTTTCAGCCGATTTCGAGTATCAGATCGAGTTCAGACATCTCAGTGCGACAGACGGACGCGTCTGATCTCGCCGAATCGATTCCTGTGATTACCCGCCCTGCAGCCTCCCTACAGCCCGAATTAAGTGCAGAACGCCGACAGTAGCTCTCATGATGACTGAAGAATACGAACAGTTTCGTGATTCTGGATTACGCAACAGACCGGGTTGAGAGCTCTAGATTCAACAGGCGAACGCGCCTGATGATTCTGAGTGCGGTAGGTGTGCTTACCAGCACAGTATCTGCCCTACAGCTCGAGTTAAGTAGGAAATACCGACAACGCGTATCAAGTTGACTCGAATAATACGAATAGGTTTGCGGACCTAGCTCGACTAGCAGACCGAGTTTCGACCTATGGATTCAACGGGCGAACGCGTCTGATCATTCTGAGTGCGATAGGAGTGCTTACCAGCACTCTAGCTGCCCTAGAGCTCGAGTTAAGTAGAAAATACCGACAACGCGTATCAAGTTGACTCGAATAATAGAACATCCCTGATGATTCTGAGTGTGATAGGCGTGCTTACCAGCACTGTAGCTGCCCTGCAGCTCGGAATAAGTACAAAATACCCACCACGCGTATCAAGTTGAATCGGATAATACGAATAGGTTTGCGCACGTAGCTCGGCTAGCACACCGAGTTCAAACCTATGTATTCGTCAGGCGAACGCGCCTGATGATTCTGAGTGCGATAGCTGTGCTAACCAGCACTGTAGCTGCCCTACAGCTCGAGTTAAGCAGAAAACACCGACAACACGTATCAGGTTGACTCGAATAATACGAATAGGTTTGCGGACCTAGGCTCGACTAGCAGACCGAGTTCAGACCTATGGAGTCGACAGGCGAACGCGCCTGATAATTCTGAGTGCGATAGGTGTGCTTACCAGCACTGTAGCTGCCCTACAGCCGAGTTCAGTAGAAAATACCGACAACCGCGTATCAAGTTGACTCAAAGAATACGAATAGGTTTGCGGGCCTAGCTCGGCTGGCAGACCGAGTTCAGACCTCTGGATTCAACAGGCGAACGCGCCTGATGATTCTGAGTGCGATAGCTGTGCTTACCAGCTCTGTAGCTGTCCTCAAGCTCGAGGTAAGAACAAAATAGCGACAGCGCGTATCAAGATGACTCGAAACGGCCGTTCCCGCCAGTGTGCTTTTTGGCCTCAAAGTTACCCGATCCGAGCTGAGATCAAGGCATGGCAGAATCGTGAAATAGATCGAATATCACGGGAAAAAATACTAGAGCTCTAACGAATGGTCAAATTTCGAGAAAATAATTTTCAACCGAGCAAAAGTTGTGAAAATTTCAGTTCTTTTTTTTCGAGCCAACTAGCTGTGGGGCGCGCCGGAATTACTCTTAGCTTCCAGCTATAACTAGCTAAGGGAAGCTCTACGAGTTACGAATACAAGCGTTTCTGGCTGCACGTCAGCAGCACTGCAGGGGCCCCAGGGCTCTGCAGGAAACTTGTAAGCGTCCAAAACCCTGATAGCGAAGC
>CAUYUJ010001656.1:0-40669 GCA_963575745.1 Prorocentrum cordatum
GGCCCACTTGGGGCCTCGGAGCATCAGCCGGACGGATGGCCCACTTGGGGCCTGCATTCGGCCTCCGCGGAACCGCGTTCGGGAAGGGCTGCGCGCCTTCCCGGAACAGCGTTCGGGAAGGGCTGGCGGCGGAGGGAATGGGGAGGGGTGGGAGCGGGAGAGCACGAGGTTGGAAGAAAGGGGCAAATGGAGGGAGGGAAGGGGAAGGGGACGGGGGAAGGCGAAATAGGACAGGGGAGCTGGGGGAAGGGAGCGGGAGGGGGGGGGGGGGGAGGGATGAGGGAGGCAGAGTGCGAGAGAAAATGGGCGCGGTTGGCAGATGTAAGTAGCGGACTAGCATCAGTGAGGCGCTGAACGACACTGGTGTGGGACGCGGGGCGACGACGACGACGACGACGACGACGACGACGCGGGGCGAAAAGGGGAGTGAAGGGAGAAAAGGGGAGGTGGCGGCGGAGGGGGCAAGGGGCTGCGCGGCGGGCGGAGGCAGGGGGAGGGCCAGCACGGGAGCGTGCACAGGGCAGACCAGGCGAAGTGGCCACTTCGGCGCCATAGAAAGGGCGCGGCGGTCGACGGGCACACATAGGACGAGAAGGAGAGAGGGTGGCAGAACAGCAATTCCAAGGATACCCCTCGCAGACAATTTGGCTTCACTCGTGCGGCCTGATCCCGCTTCGAGGTGTCTCCATGTCGACGCGGTAGCGGGCCGTGGGCCGAGGCGACCGAACTGCTCCGAACGCTGGGCGGAAAGGCGTTCCAGAAATCTTGGAACGCCTCCCCGAAAGCCGTTCCATGCACCCTTTCGACGGCCCACCTTCTGGATGGCCCTGTTCGCCCCGCCTAATGTTTGATAATTTGCTAGCTACTTTCATTTTCCTCCCACAAAGTCCGCCTGTGGAAGAACATGCCTGTCCTAAGGCTCCTGTGGGCCATCACCCGGTCCGTCCTGAGAGCGTTTTTTTTGTTTCCTCTGGCGGGTAAGGCTTGTTACACGGGCCCACCCCCCCACCCCACCCCAGGTAATGTTAAACGATTGTACGTTTTCTGGGAGTGGAGGGCGGACCCCCTTTCTCTCAGCAGATATGGCAATTGATGTGCCGATGGCGCGGACGCACCCTGGCGGGCGCACGCCGCGGCCGCCGTTACCGTTACCCGCCGGCTCCAACCCCCCTCCCCCCCCCACCGGGTAGCAGCCGTTACCCAATACATATATATGTGATTATATTATAAATTATATATATATATTTATATATATATATTATATATATATACTATATCATATATATATATATATGTATTTATCTATAAATATATGTAAAGTCTTCTTGGAACCGTCTGCGTCCGCTCCCGTCCATCCGGGGAGTCCCCTCGGGGCCGTCTTTGGAGCTTCGGAGGGACGCTCCCTGGCCCTCTTTGGACCCTCGCTGGTGGTCCTGGCCGCCCCACCCGGTCGGCTTCCGCAGGCCCTACTCTGGTGTTCTGTGTAGTGGTCTGGCTCCTCCGAGGCCGTGGAAGCCTATGCCAGCCCTGGAAGACATCTAAACCTTGTTTTTGTTTATTTCCCCAGCGGCAGCCGCGTTCGGAAGGACCGGATGGTAGTTTAAATCCCTCCCTGAGTCATATGTGTTGTATGGCATTCCATAAAATACATTATATATGAATCTATGTATGTGTTTCAAGCATATATACGCTTAGATACGAGTTCCTACTATTTTAGATACGGGAGGCATGCTCCCTTCAAAGTTCTAATTACGGGGCCCGTAGCAATTTTGGCTCAAGCCATTTCGGCTAGCTGGCGGCGGCGCGATTGCTTTCTGCATTCGTACTTCTCGGTTTCATGGAGCTGACTGGTGTTCTTGACTCCATTGCCGCTTCATCGCTGTGCGCCAGCGGCCGCCGCTTTGCCATTCGAGCGGGCATCATCCAATTCAGTGCTAATACGGACCGCCGTGCAGAAGAGGACCCAGTTGTCATTCAAGAGGCTATTCTGCAATCTCTTGATTGCTCTCGGATTCAAGATGCGAAGCTTCGTCTTCGTAGTGGAGGACACCACGTTCTTTCGAATCGGATCGGGCTCTTGGGTCGCAAGAGGAATGCGGCCGCCCACCCTAAATGGTCCTCCCTCTTGTCTGAGATCATTGCCATCACCCCTACGCTCCCAAAGCAGGAGACTGGCGACGTCTGTGATGAAAAAATGGCTGCTGAACCGATGAATTCGTCTGAGGGGGAGGTCACCGACACCGCCATATGTACGCAGCTGAGCAGTGCCGAGGAAGAGTTACCTGGCCCCACACCTAATCATGTTATTGATGTGGCGGCGAGCACGGAGTGTTCCCTTTCTCAGACTCACATGACCGACTCCCATCTTGTCGAGGACTACCTGCCCCAGCATCCCGCCGCGGTTCTCCTGGGCTCGGCGGCGGACGCGGCCCCCTCGATGCCGGAGGATGGCCCTGGCTGCCCGACCATACTGGCGACGAATGAAGAGAAGCTCTTCCTGGATGCGTACGCGGTTTTGAGTCCTGGTCGCAAAGCCCAGTGTGACCACTGGTTGCTCTCCCTTGCAATCTACCTCGAGCCCAGCCTTAGCGATGACCCCGCCGGCATGATCCAGTGCATTATTTCCGACAACCCTATGGGTACGATTGAAGAACCTTAAAAGTAGGCTTGGAGTGTTGTCAACACGGGTTGCCTCTCAGAATGCATTTCTTCATGAGTGCACTAGTGTAGATTCGCCTGGTGGCATGCAGCCCGCAGTCGACAAAGTGCCCCCGTGCGAGAAAACCTCCCATTTCAACTGTCCCGCGCTGCGTGGGCTTCGCGAGCACATCTCTCGCATATCGGGAAAATGCTGCTGCGACTACTGTGGTCAGGACACCAATGCACGTGAGAGTTTCTTGGCGCGCACATCATGCGACGTCGGCGCGTGTTCGGAATGCCAAAACAATGCTGCTGCTATGAAAGCCGCCATGGACATGAGTTGACACGCGTCTTGGTTACCGTGTCTCTATTGGTCATACTTGTGCTCTCTCTGAGGTTCCGAGCTTGTGGGGATCATGAGTGCCGAGTTTCTTCCGACTCTAGCTGTGCTTATGTCATTTTGGTCACGCTGCGTGTTTGTGAGTCATTTTGGCTCCACCAACTGCCAGGATGCTTCCTGCCCCGCACTGCGTCGTTCATGCTAAAGTCACGCCGCATTGCAGGCCAGCTTGCCTCCTTAATGCTGATGCTCAAGATTGCTCAAGATGGCAGCGATCTTCTTCACCAAATTCCGTAGCTATGATGCCTGCTATGGGTGCCACCTCGCTCTTCAGTCCGTGAGGTTGAAGTGGTTCTCCGCCGATTACGAATCCCAGTTCCCGGACACGCGCGTCAAAGTGGGCGGTGCACTCATTCCTTGGAGTCGAGTGTTTCCCCAGTAAAGACATCTCGTGTGCGACTCGCAGTTGGGTCACCTTTCTATGGCAAGTGTTGAACTCCAGGTTGCTAGCTGGCGTTCCCTCGCGCAGTTGTTCTTCCTCCTGACCTCAGCGTGGTTGGTGTATCTAGTCACGTTTGGTGACCGTGGAAAGACATGCTGATCCTAACCCTCCCCCCCCCCCCCTCAAAAAGAATCAAATTACGGGGCCTTTTTAATATGCAAACCGATATGTTTAGATCTGATTACACACGGTTCAATATGGCGCCCATCCCTTGAACACATGTCTACTACATATACATGCGAACAGATGCCGCGCCACGTCTCCACTGCCAGGCCCAGGCAGCTCAACTACAACGAACAGTGAAGACCATGCACATCCCAGGCAGGACGACGATGCTGATGAGGAGGAGGAGGAGGAAGTGCAGTGGGAAATCATGGGCGGTGGGACGGCCGAGCGGCCATGAGGACGAGGAGGACGAAGCAGAAGAGCTATATTCTTCAATCGCTGATGGCATTCATCCCCGTCCTGACACCCCCTTCTCCACGTTCTCCTTCTGGCGCCCCCTCCAACTTTACCTCGCTCATCTTGCCTCCTCGCCGCGCGTCCTCATCCTCCTCCTCGTCCGCGCTCATCGTCCGAATCACTCCCCCTCCTCCTCCGCCTTCTCCTCCTCCCCCTCCTCCTCCGCCCCCTCCTCCTCCTAGTCCTCGTCCTCCTCCTCCTCCTCCTCCTCCTCCTCCTCCTCCCCCTCCTCCTCCTCCTCCTCCTCCTCCTCCTCGATGCTTTCCCCATTCTACGGCTCCCTGTTCCGACCCAGTTCTCTCCTAAATTTCGTTTCGCCGTTGTTCTCCATCCTGCTCCTCGTCGTTTTTGTCGTCGCCGCTCGTTTCCTCACTCCTCATCGCTACGGCTTCCCACTATCCCTATCCCGTTGTTCATATTGCTTCGGCCAGAATCATGGATCTCTTTCGCGCCGAAAGCACAGCCGACAACATTCTTTCTGGCAAATTTTGGATACGAAAAGATACGGCGCGGCGACGTCATTGTTTGAAGAGTATATGCGAATAGATGTGCTTCCTGGAAGAAAATAGATACGGTTTCATTTTCGGGATGGTTGAACACCATATATACGTTTAGATACGACGACGCCCCCGCGCAGGCCGGGGGGCGCGCATCATATATATATATATATATATATATATATATATATATTATATTATATATTATATATATATATATATATTATATATATTATATATTGTCGCGCAGGTCCTGCGGCGCGCATCTCATATATATATATATATATATATAATATATTCATATATATATGTATGTATGTAAATATACATATATGTGTGTGTATGTATATATATATATATATATATATATATTGTCGCCGGTGCGAAGCAATAGATACGATCGGCCTCTCGCCTGCACCTCGGCGCGATCGCATGTAAACGCATCTGGTATTTTTAGATGCGTCCCCCGAAGAGGAAACGCCCTGCTTGCCTACAGGGTGCCCCTGTGTTTTTGGGTTTCGGTGGTTTTGCAATGGGAGCACCTGCGCGCAGATATGTATGTATATGTTTAGGTGTATATATATAAACATACTCAAATATATTCTTATCTAGTTTTCAAAGAGTGACAACGCCGCGCCGTATCTATTCGTATCCTTTTTTTGCCAGAGCGCATGCTGTTGGCGGTGCTCTTGGCGCGAACAAGACCCATGATATTGGTCGAAGCAAGACCACGGGATGGGGATCGTGGGAAGCCTTAGCGATGAGGAGTGGGGGGACGAGCGGCGTCGACAAAAAAACGACGCGGAGCCGGATGGATAACAACGACGAAACGAACATTAGGAGAGAACTGGGGCGGAACAGGGAACCGCAAGATGGGGAGAGCAACGAGGAGGAGGAGGAGGATGAGGAGGAGGAGGAGGAGGAGGAGGAGTGATTCGGGCGATGAACGCGGACGAGGATGAGGAGGATGAGGACGCGCGGCGAGGAGGCAAGATGAGCGAGGTAAAGTTGGAGGGAACGCCGGAAGAACAGCTTGGAGGAGTGGGGGTCAGGACGGGGATGAATTCCATCAGCGATTGAAGAAAATGGCTCCTCTGCTTCGTCCTCCTCGTCCTCATGATCGTTCGGCTCGCCCGCTGTCCACGATTTCCCACTTCACTTCCTCCTCCTCCTCCTTCTCCTCCTCATCGTCGTCCTGACTGGCATGTGTATTGTCTTCCGTGTTCTTGGTAATTGAGTGGCCTGGGCCTGGAAGTGGAGACATGGCGCAGTATCCATTCGTATCTAGTTGCGGTATACATGTTTTCCAGCGGTGGGCGCTATATTGAACCGTATCTAAACGTAGGTATTCTTATCTACTCATTAAAACATGCACTGTATCTAAATTTTTGAAGACCACCCATTTTCTGTATCTACAAATCAGATATCGTATCTACACGCATCTGTTTTTTGAAACATATATATATATATACACAAGATCTTGTTGGTTCGGTTCGCTTCGCCACAACATCTTGCCCCTTATCCTCATCCTCAACACGGGCGCGCGGACTTTGTATGCCAGCGCGAAAAAAATAATGGCGGTGCGGCTCGGCGTTTCTTCCGTCGTTTCGCTGTGTTTGACATCTGTCGCTGCGCGCGCTCTGTGGGCGTCGCGAACTGTCGCGAGGTAACTGGGGGAAACTTTTGGGTAGCACGTTGTGTCTGGATCTTCTCTCCTCATACTCCTCCTCCCCCTGCTTTTGTCGCAAGCACCCTCGTGCGCACTTGCCGGCTGTCTTGCGTTGCGCCGCCAGCGTCCGTCACCGGGGCAACTAAGAAACCAATCGATATACCTTTTCCACGGTTGTATATCGCGTTAGAGGCCCTGAGAAACGCTATCGCTGAAGTGGAGAAGGGCGCCGGGAAAAGTAAGGACGCAATGTGTAACGAAGAGAACATGCCATCAAAGGGTAATGTTCAAAGCGCGTACGTGAGAGAACGTTCAACCGTGAGGTTTATACAATTTGACGGGTTTTGCGCCGGCTAACATTTTAATGTATGTATTGTATTCGCATAGAATGGTTTGGCATTGCATCGGCGTGAGACTGGCCGAAGTAGCAACTGTTAGCAAGGGTCTCGCATAGGTCACGTCGGGACGCTCACATCGTCGGCTGCTCTCGGCGAAGTAAACTGAGGCGTTCGTCCTCCATCCGGCAGTACATGTTGACGAGCCATTCGTTGAGTAGTCGCCCGCGTGCGCGCATGTGGGTCAAGCGAAGCAGGCGCTGGCGGTACCACCACGTTTGACTGATGTGAACGCCGTTAACTACTGCATCTGGGCGGGAATCCACAACAAATACGACAATGGCTCGTAGAAGGGGTGCAAGGGGTGAAGATATCGAGGCGTGCTCGTGGAGTGCAGCCGGAATGTCACGGCGCGTGGCTCCGCGCGACCATCGTTGTGGGTGTCAACGATTGCGGCGAGCTCGTTGATGCCAGGGTCCCATTTTAGGTGGACAGCATTGTCGGGGCCTGGGCGCCTGATTGCGCCGAGGCGCTTGGCCTCGGTCATTAACGGGCTGATGGGCAAGAGGATGCGTTCAAGACGCCGGAGGAGTTGCGTATCGAGGTGTAGCGTTGCAGCCTGCTGGGCCCGCTCTTGAGGATCGACAACGAGGCGCCGCGCTGCGGTGGAATCTTGCGCTGAAAGTAGGCGTCGGTACATGGCGCCATGCGTGCGCACATTGGAAAGCCGTGAGTAATTGCCGAATCGTAGCTCCTCCGCGGGGCCAGCGCTCTGAATTTCGTGGGCTGCCGACGCGAATAAATCGTTGTAGCGGCGGCTGGCGGCTGTCGAGCCCGCGGGGCGCCCGGCGCGTTCGTAGCGGCGTCGTGGGGGGGGGGGGGGTCCTTTCGCATCGGTGGCAGGCCACGCGGATTGGAATGCGCTCAGAAGAGCAGGGGAAGGCAAAGGGAAGAACTCGGTCAAGGGAACGGCCCATTTGGCACTGTTGCAGCAAAGTGTGAAAGGCTCGCAAAGGAAAAGGCGTGCTGAACAGCGCGGGCAACTCCGAGTCACGTCGCCTACCACGAAGGGTTGGTCGCCATGGGGCGGGCGCCCGATCGTGGCACACTCCCGGCAAACTCCTGCTGAAAACCTTTGGTCGTAGGCAAGCGCGTCACTGGGTACTGCGAGGCCGCACCGGGCGCATGTCGTTTCCGGTCGGGAGCGGGTTTGGCCAGATGTTCGGGGGGCGCTCGCTGTGCAAGCGATGTATATTCGAGCCGCCCGTTTGATTTGATTGTTGCTGAGGCTTCCACGTGGGAGGTCGAGACCACAGCGGGAGCATTGCAGTTCTGAGGCGCCGGGTCGGCCACGACCAGCGGGTCGTCCGTGCACTTGCGAGGGTTGGCCGCCGTCGCCAGCACAAAGCATGGGGCGTGTGCGACGGAAACGCAGGCCGGCGAGCAACGCACATGCGGAGCCAGGGGTGAGGCATGCTCCAGAAGCAAGCTCGCGGAAGCCAGAGAAAGCCGTCTGAGCCTATACGACTACGAAGGAGAGGGGATGCGACGGAAATGATAGTGACGCAGACGACAGGGTGGCGAGGGCGGTGCCGCTTAGCGAGTATGCTGTCCAAAAGGAGGGGCAGAAGATGCCAAAATGGTCCGAACGCTTGAAGGAAATCAATGTTTGTTACTTCTCGCCTTTTCACCCCCGAGGGTCCCCGAGGCCTGAAGATGGCTCCTAAAATTGCTCCAGAGCTCGTATGTGTGTACGTGTGTACGTGCGGGGTCTCCGGGGTGCATGCATGGTGGTCCTATGCTGCCAGGGGCTTGTTGGCGGTCATCGAAAAGGCGGGGGCCTGGTAGCTGGCACTCCGGTATTTATCAGTGTATGTATGGGAAGCCTTTGGGGTGCTCGTGGGCTGTAAGTCTGCGAGGTCGTGCATGTATGCGGGGTCCCTGTTGGCTGGCACTCCGGTCCTCCCCGTAGCAGCGTTAAGTATGTTCCTTTTCCTGTTGCGAACCCTCCTGCCCCTCTTACTCCGCCTCGTCCTGCCCCCTCCTCGATGGATCGTGAATCGGGGGCCTCCTGAAGCCTTTCTGGGAACGCCGTGCAGGACGTAGACGCGAGACCTTCCATACGCTTCATGGGATTTGTTGGGAAGCCTCCTGGAGCTTTTTGAAAGCATTTCGGGAATCTCTGGGCGTTTCCTGGGCCTTTTGGGGGGTCCTTTTTGGGCTCTTCTGGGCTGGCTGGGAGCATTCTTGGGCCGTCCAGGGGCCCTCTTTGGACCGTCTTGGGGGGCTCGGGCCGTCTTGGAGCCCTCTTGGGGCTTCCTTGGGCCGTCAGGGGGGCCTCCTTTGGCTCTCTTGGGGTTCCCCGGGGACTCTTTTGGGACCCACTGGGGCCCTTTTCGGGCCGTCTTGGGGCTCTGTTGGGCCGTCTTGGAGCTCTCTCGGGCCGTCTTGGCGTCTGGGCCGTCTTGGGGCGACCTTGGGGGCCTCTTGGGCCGCCTTGGACGCTTTGAAGACCGACGAAACGAATTTTTTACAAGTTTACGTTTTCCGAAAAGGATGGGGCGATTGTTGCGTCTTGAGGGTCTCTGGGGGGCTTCGAACTTGGGCCGTCTTGAAGGCCTCTGTGGCCGTCTAGAAGCCGTCTGGGGCCGGAGCGCTCTGGGGCAGTCTTGGGGTCCTCTAAGTGCGCTCTTGAGCCACCTTGGAGATATCTTAGGGCGCCTTGGGAGCGTCCGTGAGGTATTTGGACGGTCCGGGGGATGCCCTGGAGGACTCCTTCGGGGTCTCCGCCGGTGCCCCCAGGGACCCTGGAATTAGGTGTGCACCATCCCTTGTGGTTTTCTCCGTGTCGTGTAATAAGGATAAGGAATACGTATAGAATTGTGCATAAATTTCGCCATGAGTTCGCCGTAGAACAAATCCGACTCAGGCGGGGAAGTTTAGATACCTTCGGTCCTTCCGAACTCAGCTGCGGATAGGGAAATCAGCAACCAACCTGGATTTTCCTGTGGTCGGGCCTCCCCGATCTCCACCTTGCGCCGAGAGGCCCAGATGCAACCTAATATTGGGGCTTCTCTGGTGCCTCTTGGGGTCTGCTTGGATGCCGACGATGACGATGGCGACGGCGATGGCGATGACGATGACGATGGCGATGACGGTCGTCGTCGTCATCGTCGTCGGCCGTCTTGGGGACCAATGAGGCCCTGGGAGGTCGGCGGATTGTCGGTGAGCTCGTCTTCTCGCGGGCGTCTGCAGGGTCGTCAGCCGGGGGCGAGCGAGGGCTCGAGGTGCGGAGGAGCAGGCCGCCTTCGATGGTGCAATTCTCAGGGCCCTAGCTGCATTATTTCGATTAAAAAACTAGGGGGAACCACCATTGTGTACGACCGAAAAAAATGTCTTTATGTTTGAAGCTAGTATGCAGAGGTTTTTTTCTGCTGTTATCTCGGAACGGCCTTCTCGGGAGCCCTCTGGCTCTCTGAGAACCCATGGTCCCCTCGCGTCGTGGCCGGGTCACGGCGGCAGGTTCTTCCCACTGTTTTTTCGGCCTCCGGGGGCCCTCTGGCTCTCTGAGAACCCATGGTCCCCTCGCGTCGTGGCCGGGTCACGGCGGCAAGTTTTTCCCACTGCTTTTTCGGCCTCCGGGGGCCCTCACCGGGCTTCGGGCCCTCAAAAAACGGCTCGGGTGACAAAAACGGTCCTGGGGAATCGGTCTGGACCTCTGGGGGTCGCGTCATGAAAAAATCATGCCGTCGGGGGTCCGGGTCTGGCGTTCTGTGAAGACGTTTGCGTCTTAGGGGAATGCTCAGAAGAACACTATTCAGAAGGCCGGAAGACTTCCGAGCCTTCTGGGAAGGCATTATTTTTATCATTTTTCCCTTCGCTCACCACCGAATTGTGGCTTTGGGAGGTCGCCAAGTCGTCGTGAGTCAGTCGTCGGGCATCTTGAAGCCGCTTCTAGGCGTCTCGATCGTCCTAGAGCCGTCTGGGGCGCGGGAAAGGAAAACTTGGGGTGCGGTACGAGTCGGCCCCGCAAAACAATGACACATGCAACCGAACCTCGATAGCAGAATCCCGACCGGACAGCCAAAACGCATGATGCACATCTTCAGAGTGAATGCAGAACAGTCATTCGTTGTCCCTGGGCGCGTGGTAAAAGTGAGGTTCCGCAGTGCGGATTGTTGTTGCGTTGTTTTTGTCGTCCTCGTCCGCGCGACCCCGCCGCGACCCACCCCGCGTCCCAGCCCGCGACCCCCCCGCGATTTCCCGCGACCCACCCGCGACCAATTCCGGGACCGCCCCGCGACGAACCCGCGAGACACCCCGCGCCCGCCTCTTCATTGTTATACGCAGATGCGGGGTGCTACGTTCCACCAGATTGCACATGCGTGATGGCGAATGAGACTGTCAACGTGCACACTGAAGCGCCGGCGTGCCCGAGGCACCGCGGCGGATACACGTAGCGGCTGTCTCCGCATAGTCGTTGTTGCATCTTGTTGCTTGGTGTTGCGTGCTTGCCGCGAAGCGCTATCCTGGCGCCAGTTACAGTCAGGCTTCAAGCAGATGGTGTGGAGTACCGCTTAGGCAGCTTCGCTTCACGTGGCAGTTCGAGTTCCCTTGCGGTGACCTGCTAGAGATTCGGCAGACACAGTTGTCTGGCAGCTTTTGGCGTTACCGCGGAGCGCACTCATTTTTCCCCACATGCTTAGTGGGGGTCTGGTTTTCATCCCTGCCGCGTCGCACCCGCGTCTCACGCACACACCTCCCTCGCGGCCCTCACAGCACAGCACAGCTCAGCACTGCTCAGCACAGCTCAGCTCAGCTCAGCGCAGCACAGCACAGCTCAGCTCAGCTCAGCACAGCACAGCACAGCACAGCTCAGCTCGGCACAGCACAGCACAGCTCAGCACAGCAGAGCAGCGCAGCACAGCACAGCACAGCACCGCACAGCACAGCACAGCACTGCTCAGCGCAGCTCAGCACAGCTCAGCTCAGCTCAGCACAGCACAGCACAGCTCAGTTCAGCTCAGTACAGCACAGCATAGCAGGAGTGGCATTTCCCGACACCGTAGGGGGTGCGCAGGGGGTGGTCCCTGAGCGCGGCCGCTATCCGAGCCGGTCGTCCAGGGCATAGCAGGAGTGGCATTTCCCGACACCGTAGGGGGTGCGCAGGGGGTGGTCCCT
The DNA here is from genome assembly GCA_963575745.1 of Prorocentrum cordatum. Classification (NCBI taxonomy): domain Eukaryota; class Dinophyceae; order Prorocentrales; family Prorocentraceae; genus Prorocentrum; species Prorocentrum cordatum. The sequence continues at coordinate 11,627 of CAUYUJ010001656.1, forward strand.
GAGCGCGGCCGCTATCCGAGCCGGTCGTCCAGGGCATAGCAGGAGTGGCATTTCCCGACACCGTAGGGGGTGCGCGTCCCTGAGCGCGGCCGCTATCCGAGCGGTCGTCCAGGGCATAGCAGGAGTGGCATTTCCCGACACCGTAGGGGGTGCGCAGGGGGTGGTCCTGAGCGCGGCGCTATCCGAGCCGGTCGTCCAGGGCATAGCAGGAGTGGCATTTCCCGACACCGTAGGGGGTGCGCAGGGGTGGTCCCTGAGCGCGGCCGCTATCCGAGCCGGTCGTCCAGGGCATAGCAGGAGTGGCATTTCCCGACACCGTAGGGGGTGCGCAGGGGGGTGGTCCCTGAGCGCGGCCGCTATCCGAGCCGGTCGTCCAGGGCATAGCAGGAGTGGCATTTCCCGACACCGTAGGGGGTGCGCAGGGGTGGTCCCTGAGCGCGGCCGCTATCCGAGCCGGTCGTCCAGGGCATAACAGGAGTGGCATTTCATGACACCGTAGGGGATGCTCAGGGGTGGTCCCTGAGCGCGGCCGCTATCCGAGCCCGTCGTCCAGGGCATAGCAGGAGTGGCATTTCCCGACACCGTAGGGGGTGCGCAGGGGGTGGTCCCTGAGCGCGGCCGCTATCCGAGTCGTCGTCCAGGGCATAGCAGAGTGGCATTTCCGACACCGTACGGGGTGCGCACGGGGTGGTCCCTGAGCGCGGCCGCTATCCGAGCCGGTCGCCCAGGGCATAGCAGGAGTGGCATTTCATGACACCGTAGGGGTGCTCAGGGGTGGTCCCTGAGCGCGGCCGCTATCCGAGCCGGTCGTCCAGGGCATAGCAGGAGTGGCATTTCCCGACACCGTAGGGGGTGCGCAGGGGGTGGTCCCTGAGCGCGGCCGCTATCCGAGCCGGTCGTCCAGGGCACAGCAGGCAGGGGATTCCAGACGCCGTAGGGGGGCGCAGGGGGTGGTCCCTGAGCGCGGCCGCTATCCGAGCCGGTAGACCAGGGCATAGCAGGCGTCGACACCTTCCTCCGAGCCGGTCGTCCAGGGCATAGAAGGAGGGGCATTTCCCGACACCGTAGGGGGTGCGCAGGGGTGGTCCTGAGCGCGGCCGCTATCCGAGCGTCCAGGGCAGCAGGAGTGGCATTTCCCGACACCGCAGGGGGTGCGCAGGGGGTGGTCCCCGCGGCCGTCGTCCAGGGCATAGCAGGAGTGGCATTTCCCGACACCGTAGGGGGTGCGCAGGGGGTGGTCCCTGAGCGCGGCCGCTATCCGAGCCGGTCGTCCAGGGCATAGCAGGAGTGGCATTTCCCGACACCGTAGGGGGGCGCAGGGGGTGGTCCCTGAGCGCGGCCGCTATCCGAGCGGTCGACCAGGGCATAGCAGGAGTGGCATTTCCCGACACCGTAGGGGGTGCGCAGGGGTGGTCCCTGAGCGCGGCCGCTATCCGAGCTGGTCGTCCAGGGCATAGCAGGAGTGGCATTTCCCGACACCGCAGGGGGTGCGCAGGGGGTGGTCCCTGAGCGCGGCCGCTATCCGAGCCGGTCGTCCAGGGCATAGCAGGAGTGGCATTTCCCGACACCGTAGGGGGTGCGCAGGGGGTGGTCCCTGAGCGCGGCCGCTATCCGAGCCGGTCGTCCAGGGCATAGCAGGAGTGGCATTTCCCGACACCGTAGGGGGTGCGCAGGGGGTGGTCCCAGAGCGCGGCCGCTATCCGAGCCGGTCGTCCAGGGCATAGCAGGCGTGGCATTTCCCGACACCGTAGGGGGTGCGCAGGGGGTAGTCCCAGAGCGCGGCCGCTATCCGAGCCGGTCGTCCAGGGCGCACCAGGCGTGGCACTTTCTCGACACCGTAGGGGGTGCGCAGGGGGTGGTCCCTGAGCGCGGCCGCTATCCGAGCAGGTCGTCCAGGGCATAGCAGGGGGGGCATTTCCGGACACCGTAGGGGGTGCGCAGGGGGTGGTCCCTGAGCGCGGCCGCTATCCGAGCCGGTCGTCCAGGGCATAGCAGGAGTGGCATTTCCCGACACCGTAGGGGGTGCGCAGGGGGTGGTCCCTGAGCGCGGCCGCTATCCGAGCAGGTCGTCCAGGGCATAGCAGGCGTGGCACTTTTCCAACACCATGAGAGGTGCGCAGGGTGGTCCCTGAGCGCGGCCGCTATCCGAGACGATTGTCCAGGGCAAGGCAGGCGTGGTACTTTCTCGACACCGTAGGGGGTGCGAAGGAGTATATCAATGGCGAGGGGGAGAAGACGAGGAAGAGGAGGAGGAGGAGGCGGAGGAGTAGGAGGCTATCATCACTCCAGCCATAATATTAGTATGTGGGGTTCCTCGGTGGCGTAATTGTTTGTGGTTTTGGTTGCGGGGCCACCGCTTTGCCAGCCGTCCCCACGTCATCGCGACAGCACAAAGGGGACGGTGGCCGTTTTGAGTCCCACATGCCAGCAACACGCCTGAATCGAAGATCACAAGAGGGCATGAACATCGATTTTCGATTCTGCGTGGATTCCTTGGATCGGCGCTGGGCCCCCTCTGACGGCGCCTCTGGCGCGGGGTCAGCGTCGACCCAAGAAATTCGCGTGGACCTCCGAAAAGAAGGTTTCATTCCGTTTCTTGTTCCCCACATGCTTAGTGGGGTTCTGGTTTTCTTCCCTGACGCGTCGCACCCGCGTCTCACACACACCTCCCACACCTCCCTCTCCCGCATCTCACACAGCGCAGCACAGCACAGCTCAGCACAGCTCAGCACAGCTCAGCTAAGCTCAGCTCAACACAGCACAGCACAGCTCAGCTCAGCTCAGCACAGCACAGCACTGCTCAGCACAGCTCAGCACAGCTCAGCTCAGCACAGCACAGCACAGCTCAGCTCAGCTCAGCACAGCAGAGCACGCAGGGCTAGAGCGCAGGGCACGGCCGTGGGCATACCAGGCGTGGCACTTTGGGCATAGCAGGCGTGGCACTTTCTCGACACCGTAGGGGGTGCGCAGGAGGTGGTCCCTGAGCGCGGCCGCTATCCGAGACGGTCGTCCAGGGCACAGCAGGCGTGGCACTTTCTCGACACCGTAGCGGATGCGCAGGAGGTGGTCCCTGAGCGCGGCCGCTATCCGAGCCGGTCGTCCAGGGCATAGCAGGCGTGGCCCTTTCTCGACACCGTAGGGGGTGCGCAGGAGGTGGTCCCTGAGCGCGGCCGCTATCCGAGCCGGTCGTCCAGGGCATAGCAGGCGTGGCATTTTCTCGACTCCGAAGGGGGTGCGCAGGGGGTGGTCCCTGAGCGCGGCCGCTATCCGAGACGGTCGTCCAGGGCGTATCAGGCGTGGCCTTTTCTCGACACCGTAGGGGGTGCGCAGGAGGTGGTCCCTGAGCGCGGCCGCTATCCGAGCACGTCGTCCAGGGCGTAGCAGGCGTGGCACGTTCTCGCCACCGTAGGGGGTGCGAAGGAGGTGGTCCCTGAGCGCGGCCGCTATCCGAGCCCGTCGTCCAGGGCGTATCAGGCGTGGCACTTTCTCGACACCGTAGCGGATGCGAAGGAGGTGGTCCCTGAGCGCGGCCGCTATCCGAGCTGGTGGTCCAGGGCATAGCAGGCGTGGCACTTTCTCGGCACCCTAGGGGGTGCGCAGGGGGTGGTCCCTGAGCGCGGCCGCTATCCGAGACGGTCGTCCAGGGCATAGCAGGCGTGGCCTTTTTTCGACACCGTAGGGGGTGCGCATGAGGTGGTCCCTGAGCGCGGCCGCTATCCGAGCTGGTCGTCCACGGCATAGCAGGCGTGGCACGTTCTCGCCACCGTAGGGGGTGCGCAGGAGGTGGTCCCTGAGCGCGGCCGCTATCCGAGCTGGTCGTCCACGGCATAGCAGGCGTGGCACGTTCTCGCCACCGTAGGGGGTGCGCAGGAGGTGGTCCCTGAGCGCGGCCGCCATCCGAGCCGGTCGTCCAGGGCATAGCAGGAGTGGCATTTCCCGACACCGTAGGGGGTGCGCAGGAGGTGGTCCCTGAGCTCGGCCGCTATCCGAGCCGGTCGTCCAGGGCACAGCAGGCGTGGCATTTTCTCGACACCGTAGCGGATGTGCAGAAGGTGCTGAGCGCAGCCGCTATCCGAGCTGGTCGTCCACGGCATAGCAGGCGTGGCACTTTCTCGACACTGTAGGGGGTGCGCAGGAGGTGGTCCCCGAGCGCGGCGTCTATGCGAGCCATGGCGCAGGTGGTCCTTGAGCGCGGCTTCTATGCGGGCCATGGCGCAGGGCATAGCAGGCGTGGCACTTTCTCGACACCATAGGGGGTGCGCAGGGGGTGGTCCCCGAGCGCGGCGTCTATGCGGGCCATGGCGCAGGGCATAGCAGGCGTGGCACGTTCTCGCCACCGTAGGGGGGTGCGCAGGAGGTGGTCCCTGAGCGCGGCCGCTATCCGAGCCGGTCGTCCACGGCATAGCAGGCGTGGCACTTCCTCGACACCGTAGGGGGTGCGCAGGAGGTGGTCCCTGAGCGTGGCCGCTATCCGAGACGGTCGTCCAGGGCATAGCAGGCGTGGCACTTTCTCGACACTGTAGGGGGTGCGCAGGAGGTGGTCCCCGAGCGCGGCGTCTATGCGAGCCATGGCGCAGGGCGTAGCGGGCGTGGCACTTTCTCGACACCATAGGGGGTGCGCAGGGGGTGGTCCCTGAGCGCGGCGTCTATGCGGGCCATGGCGCAGGGCATAGCAGGCGTGGCACTTTCTCGACACCATAGGGGGTGCGCAGGGGGTGGTCCCCGAGCGCGGCGTCTATGCGGGCCATGGCGCAGGGCATAGCAGGCGTGGCACTTTCTCGACACTGTAGGGAGGCGCAGGGAACGGCCACCAACATCATTCTCACATGCTCCACTTCAGCTATCATCACTCCAGCCATAATGTAAGTATGTGGGGTTCCTCGGTAGCGTAATTATTATTTCTGTCTGCATGCCGTTGCCGCGGCTGTCGCCGCGAGCAGCTGGGGCGGGACCAGGAGTGCGGCATGGCATTGCCCGCCCCCACCTCCTTCGCCGCCTTTTCAGGCAGTGCTGGGCCGAAACGGCGTGCAATCGAGACGCGATTCGCATGAAGTCCAGACTTTCGTTCGAACCTTGCGACGCCCCCAACCCCCGCTCCATGAAAGTAAACTTGCTGGAGTCTAGAGGAGCGGCTTCATGGGCTTCGCGTAATGGGGGGGCGATGAATGGGGGGGCAGCGAGGGCTGCAGAAAAGGGGCCCTTTTGGGCCCAGAGAAGGGGCATTTAGTGTCCGGAACATGCACCGTTCTTACACCCCGCATTTATCGCCCCCCATTGGTTCACGCTTGATCCTCCATGGTCAGGCTCCCCACCTCACGTCGCCAGAGGGAGCGAGCCAGAGAAGGACGGAAGCTGCGGCTACCGCTTCTGGCCTGGCTCCTTTACCGGCACGGGCGCTGGGGCACGGCGCACACGCCTTATTCAGCAGGGGGAGGGAAGCGGGGGAAGCCGCCGCCAGGGCTGACGGGCCTGTTTTCCACCACCACCACCATGAGTGGGAGGGGGGAACGAGGTGGAGGATGAGGAGGAGGAGGAGGAGGAGGAGGAGGAGGAGGAGGAGGAGTAGTAAGAAAACGAGGGGAGGAGGACCCCCTCCCCTCTCGAACTTGTGGTGGTGGTGGAAAACAGGCCCATCAAGGGCGAGCTGAGACACGGGTAGTTTGGGGTGCCACTTCTGGGATGGTGAAGTCAGCATCGGCACTGGCAGATCCGTGGCCTGGGGCCAGGCTTTCCTCTTTCGGTCAGTTCGATCCAGTCGAGTGTGGTCTCATCCAGCATCAGTCTTAATCTGTGCTGGTCTGGCTCAGTGGCTCCTTGGTCGGGCCTCTTACTCCTGCGTTTTCATATTCCGCTCAGTTCGTTCCGTGGAGCAGTTGTTGACGACGCCACCGCCGAATCAAACAATGCGGAAAGTAGACTGCCGCTGGCGAGCGACAATCATGCTGGCCCTGTTGCAAATTCGGATAGCGCACCGAGGGCCCTGAGTGGCTCGGTTCACGAAGTGTACCGTCGCCAGCTGAAATATCGCAAATTCCAGCATGTCGTATCCAGGACCCTTTTGGGGCGGCGCCGTCGCACAAGATTAGTTTGCCGGTAGGTACAAAAGCACTTGCCAGTAGCCTTTCATATTCACTACGAGGGCCTCCCAGGAGTTACTTTCCGAGGTAGTTGGCCTTCCTTCGGGGGGGAGGGGGGGCTCGTCGCCACCCCGACTGTTGCGCAGCTGGGTTCTCAGCTCGCCCTGCTCCGAGAGGGAGCCATTTCAAGAGCAGAGCTCCGGCAATCAGATCTGAGATGGTCACGGACTGCGGCGGGTGCTTGTGCACTGTGAATATGATCATGTAGCCGCGTCGTGCTTCTCTGGTTTGCAGCTCTTGCACCCTGCCGCCGGCAGACGAGGTGTGGGTGGGGGGTGGGCATGGGGGACGTGCAAGAAGTGCGGGATTCTGCGAAGCTGGAGCCCAGGCAGTAAGTGCAAATGTTTAGAGGGGGCCTGTTCTGGGTTGTCTTTGCGCGTTGAGCCTCAGTGCCCCGCTTGGTCAGATTTGGCGAGTCTTTGGGGCTGAGTCGGCATGTTGAGTTGAGCACATGTTGAGCCAGCACGTTTAAAGGGCATCGTTGGGCCGAATCGGCATGTTGAGTCGGCAACATGTTGAGCTGAGCTTCGCTTTCGCTTGCGCGAGTGAGGCGTACACGTTCATGCTCGATTTGTTCCAGGACTCTTCTGCGCCAGTCCCTCGTTCCTTCCCCTTCCCCCCGGGGTCCCCGTTCTGGCTCTTGCTTCTCCCCCGTCTCGTATTCTTTTCCCCTGCAGAAGCAAAGTTTCGGAGGTCCGCGTTGATTTCTTGGAGCGTCGTTGGACCCCATTCCCTGGCGCGCGGAGCGCGCCAGGGGCCGCGCCGAAGGCTCCACCTGGGGGCCGAGCGCGGATCAATTCAAATCCGCGCCGGTTCCCAACAGTTTATATTCATGTGGTGTTTGTTCTCCTTTGATATCGCCCCCTCCTCTTTCCCAGCAGTCCTCACTCCTCGCGTCCTCCCGCTGCTCCTCCCTCCTCTCTGTGGCCTGCTCCGCCTTCTCCCTCTCCTCCTCCTTGTCCTCCTTCTCCTCCCCTTTCCCTCCCTCCTCTCACCCCTCCTATCGCACCTCCCCTCCCCTCCCCCTCCCCTCCTGTCACCCCTCCCCTCCCCCTCCCTCCTCCCTCCTGTCACCCCTCCCCTCCCCCTCCCTCCCCTCGCCCCTCCTGCTGCTCCCCGCTCCTCACTCTTCACTCCCTCCCCTCCCCTCCCTCCCGTGCCCTCTCCCCGCGAGGAATTGATTGTAGTACCCGTATCGGCTCGGAAGGCCGTGACAGGGCTCCGCCGGGAGCCACCTTGCCTCTTGGGCCGTGCAGCGGAGGAGCTCAGGAGATGCTGCGCCAGCACACCCATGCGGCCAATTCGCGCCTTGCTTGGAGAGCAGCGCCAGGATGCACGCCTTCCCCCCTTCGCTCCACGACCTCGCCCCCCCTCAGGAGGTTCGTGGAGGCACAGGGTGGAGGGGAGGGGAGGGGAGGAGGGGAGTGGGGAGGGGAGGGCGAGGAGGGTCGTTGACGCGAGGGGCGTCGCCTCCCCTCACAGAAAAAAGAACAGCATCAGCAGAAACGTTTGGAGCTCCGCGCGGACTTCGGGGTCGGTGCTGCCCCCCCCCCCCCACTGCGTGCTCCGCCCGCCAGGGGGGGGGGGAGGGGGGTGGCAGCGCCGACCCGAGAACTCCGAGCGGAGCTCGGACAGTTTACGTGTATATGGTCGTCTTCGGCCGCCCTGTCGGTCCTTTCCCCGCTCCTGCACGCTGGCCACTTCGCTTCTCGGTGCCCCCGCTTAGCTCTATAGCGCTGGTGGGGCCAATTCTGCCTCGCCGCCGGCGGACAAAAGAGTGCATATACGGTGGAGATGCCATGAAACACCCTGCTCGTCTCCAGGGTGCCCTGGGTTTCTTGGGTTTCGATGCTTTTGCCGTGGAGAGCGTGATGTCCGCGCGCCCAGAAAACCAATGGACGTCCTTGGGTGCCAGGGTTGGGTCTCTTGTGGAACGTTTCTTGTGGACTGACCTTTGCTGTGGTCGTCTGGGCGTGGCCCCCCACTGTGGCCCCTTTGGCCCCTGGGGGGCCCCACGTGTGGCGGCGCCCCTCAAGCGCGCTGGTTTCGAGCGCCTCGAGCGGCCCCTCTCGGGGGGTGGGGGGTATGGAAGGTCACGTATGCATGCAGTGGGGGCCCATGCCAAGAAACACCCTGCTCGCCTCCAGGGCGCCCTGGTTTTCTCGGTTTTCGATGGTTTCGCGCTGGGGAGCGCGACGCTCCCACGCCAAAAACCAATGGACGTCCTGGGGTCTCAGGGTTGGGTTTCTTGTGGGAGGTTTCTTGTGGACTGGCTTCCACTGAGCACATCTTATAAGTGGGTGACAAGTGAAGCAGGTGGTTTAGGGGGTGAAGATGCGGGCCAAGTGGGCTCCGCCCACTTATGGCGGAGTCATCGGACCCACCCAAGACTTGTGGCCGGATTTTCAGTCCACTGATGAGCTAGGTGGGGCCTGACATCACCCACCCTCCTAGCATCCACTCCTAGCCCCTTCTTTCACGCAGCGCCCCCCGCGGTGATCCCATGTGGGCAGGGCCGGCGGCGTTGGCCGGTGCCGGGAGGGCGGCGCGGCCGGCGAATTCGAACTCGCCTTCTGTTTGGAGAGCAGGGGCGTGCACGAGAGGGAGGGGGGGCAGTTCAGGCCCTGGCTGTGGCGTCCCCGCGCCTGTGCTCCGCACCGCCCGCACAAGAGAGCGTGGCCATCCTCGTCGTCCTCGTCCTCCTCCACTTCGCTATCTGCTTGGCTTGGAGACCAGGGGCGTGCACGGATGGAGGGGGGGCAATTCAGGCCCCGTCGGCAGTGTCCTCACGCTTGTGCGCCGCAGCGCCCGCACATGAGTGCGTGGCCATCCTCGTCGTCCTCGTCCTCCTCCTCCGTCTCCTCCTGCTCGGGCACCCTTGCCTCCTCCCCGGGCCTCTTCTTCTAGTTTGGAAGTCAGGAGTTTTTGAGAATAGTTTTAAAACATCTGGGGGCGATGTTTTCCAGATTTTTTGACTATGTTTAAGTGTTGTGCGGTTGTTTCTCGTCCAGAGTCCGCCTGTAACATGACATGCCGGACCTAACCTTAGTCTCCGAAGAAGCAAAAACCACATGAACATAAACCTTTGGCGCTCCGCGCGAATTCCTTGAATTCGCGCCTGGCCCCCTGGTGGCGCCTCCGGCGCCGCCCCTGGCGCGCTCCGCGCGCCAGGGAGGGGCGTCCAGCGCGAATCTAAGAAGTCCGCGCGGAGCGCCCTAAAGTTTATGCTCATGTGGTGTTCTTCTCTCCCGAGTCTCGAAGGACAGCGGCATTGGCAGCAGTCGTCGCAGGTCCGCGCGGCCATTGGGGAGCAGCGTGTGCCCCCCGCCCCCGCCACGACCCCGGCGGCGCCGCCCCTGGCGAGCGCCGCGCGCCACCTTGGGGGAGGCTCGCGGATCCAAGAAGTCCTCGCGGATTTCCCAGCACGTCATGTTTGCGCCGTGCTCTCCTTCCTGTAAGCCGGGCCTGTTCCTCTAAATGAGGGATGTGCAAAAACGGTAAAACATAGGTTTGGGACGATCTGTGATTCTGTTGTGTTCTTTTGTGTTTTGCTGCATACGTTTTCATTTTCCGTCCAAGCTTTGCCTGCAGGGGGACAATTCCGACCCAATCCTTCCCCTCTCCTCCCCCTTTTTCAGGCCTCCTACCTCTCGAACCTTCCCTCAAGTCTGTTCTCGACAGGAGGATTTGTCAAACATAGTCCACAAATAACGACCTTGTGAGTATGTTTGGAATTTTTGTTTGATTATTGTTTGATCAGTTTTGATTTGTCGTCCAACATCCGCCTATAGGAGAACACGCCCGACTTAAAACGTTTCCCGACTCCGCCCCTGTGTCTTCCTCGCCTTCTCCGGGGCTGCCTCCCCCGATCCGGATCCGTGCGGCCCCCTCCTCCTAATCGTTCCTTCCCCCCCCTTGCCCTCTCCGAGTCAGGGGGCCGTAGCGGAAAATGTATGGGCGCCCGGGGTGTAGGTTGGCGTTATTGTTGTTGTTGTTGGTGGTGGTGGTGTTGTTGTTGATGTTGTCGTTGGTGTTGTTGGTGTTGTTGCTGTTGTTGTTGTTGTTGTGGTTGTTGTTGTTGTTGTTGTTGTTGCTGCTGCTGTTGTTGTTGTTGTTTATTATTCATTTCTAGAACAATCATTGTTGATCCCCGGAAGCGGTTCCGCGCGCTCTCGCCTCGACGTTGGCTACATGTTCTCTGAAAACGAGGCTCCCGCTCGAGCGTTGGCTTGAGTGTAAAAGTGGGCCCTTGGAGGCCCGGCTACGACGACAACGGCTCCCGCTCGATACTTCTCACAACTTACCCCGAGACACCCTGGCCAGAGAGACCCCCGAACCTAGGAACGACGCTTTCGCTCGAGATGTCTTCGCAATTCAATCAAGTTGGCGGAGGCTCAGCCACGACGGCAAAGGCTCCTGCCCGATACTTCCTCATGATTTTCTCCGAGAGCCCCTGGCCAGGAAGGCCCTTGAACTCAGGAACGGCGCTCTCGCTAGCGAGTTTCTCGTGATTCAGTCAAGTCAGCGGAGGCACAACTACGGCGACAAGGGCTCTCGTTCGATACTTCCTGCAGATGTAACCTCATGAAGCGATGAAGGATCCCCCCGGGGTTATCATTAGCACCGCCCCGTAATTAAATAATTATTCTGGGGGGTTTTCGCCGAACGATATAATTAGCACCGCGCACTTGAAAGGAAAGTAAATAATTCCTGCGTCCCGCCTCGGATGGCATCCCAATTGGAATTGTAATCATAAGAAGAATACGAATGAAAATGCGAATAAGAACAATGTCGTCCGTCGTAGGGGGTGGTAGGCCGTCGTAGGGGGTGGTCCACCCGAGGGTATCGCCCCCACCCCGCACCGTGGCGTTATCTTAGCACCCGGCCAAAAAAAATATCCGTGCGACAGCCAGGTCGTGTTCGTCGTCGCCGTAATCGTCGGAAGACACCAATGGTAGATAGTTGCTCCTGACAACCATGACATGGCTGAGAGGCCCAAGGAACAACTGATGTTTCAGGCGATTTGGCAAATTTTACTAAGAAATGCGAGGATGTCTCAGGCGAGTTTGCCAATTCTACTAAGAAATGCGAGCATGTCTTAGGCGACGTGGCCAATTCTACAAAAAATATAAGGCACCACTGCTTCTTTCTGATTACCTGGACTCCTGCCAGTACCTGGACTACTGCCTCCGAAGGCCTCTGAGAATAAGAGCTCCCTGGGCCCTGAGAGGCCCTGGACCCCGATGGGGGAGGAGGTCAGGCGGATCGGCCGAAGGCCTCTGAGAATAAGAGCTTCCTGGGCCCTGAGAGGCCCTTGCCACTGAGGGAAGGCGAGGGGCCATTGGCTGAAGGCATCTCCAGGGCCCTGCTATGAGAACCCCTTGCGATACGTCTTGGACCGTCTTGGATTCTTCTGGAACCTCTCGGCCATCTTGGATTATTCTGAGGCTCCCTGGGCCGCGCAGGAGTCGTGAGGCTCCCTTAGTAGAAGTAAGAGTTGGAGTAGGAGTAGGAGGAGAGGGAGGAGGAGTTGGAATAGGAGTAGGAGTATAGGAGTAGGAGTAGGAATAGGAGTAGGAATACGAATAGCAGTACGAGTACGAGTAGACGAGTAGACCAATTGTCTTAAGAATTGCGAGGATGTCTCAGGCGATTTGGCAAATGCTTATAGAACTGCGAGGATGTCTCGGGCGATGTGGCCAATTCGATTAAAATGTGAGGATGTCTGAAGCGAGCTGGCCAATTCTATTAAGACATGTGAGGATGTCTCAGGCGATTTGGCTAGTTAATTCTATTAAGAAATGTGAGGATGTCTCAGGCGATTTGGCTATTTCTACAAAGAAATGTGAGGATGGCTCAGGCGAGTTGGCCAATTCTATCTAGGAGTATGAGGATGTCTCATGCCATTTTGGCTGATTCGGCTAAGAAATGTGAGGATGTCTCAGGCGAGTTGGCAAATTCTATTCAGAAATATGAGAATGTCGGATGTAACTTTGCCAATTCTACTAAGAAGTGTAAGGATGTCTCAGGCCATTTGGCCAAGTCTGTTAAGACATGAGGATGTCTCAGGCGATTTGGCAAATGCTGATAAGAAGTGCGAGGATGTCTCAGGCGATGTGGCCAACTCTAATAAGAAATGTAAGGATGTCTCAGGCGATTTGGCCAAGTCTGTTAAGACATGAGGATGTCTCATTCGATTTGGCAAATGCCGATGAGAATTGCGAGGATGTCTCAGGCGATGTGGCCAATTCTAATAAGAAGTGTACGGATGCCTCATGCGATTTGGCCAAGTCTGTTAAGATATGTGAGGATGTCTCAGGCGATTTGGCAAATGCTGATAAGAATTGCGAGGATGTCTCAGGCAATTTGGCAAGTTCTATTTGGAAATGTGGGGACGTCTCAAGCGATTTGGCCAATCCGATCTGAAAACTGAACGCTTGAGCTCTGAAAGGGCGGCAGGCACAGGCAGGAACTCTCCTGAGCACTGAAAGGTTGCCGTAATATTGCCAGGACTGTGAAAAGGCGAGCTGGGGGGGAAGGAGGGAGAGGGGGAAGGAGGAGGAGAAGGATTAAGCAATGTGAGGATGTCTCAAGCGATGTGGCAAATTCTGCTAAGAAATGTGAGGATGTCTCAGGCGATTTAATTGATTCTACTAAGAAATTTAAGGATGTCTCAGGCGATTTGGCCAATTCTAATAAGAAATGTGAGGATGCCTCAAGCGATTTGGCCAATTCGATTTAGAAACATGAGGATGTCTCAGGCAATTTGGCCAATTCTATTAAGAAATGTGAGGATGTCTGCAGCGATTTAGCAACTTCTATTCAGACATGTGAGGACGTCTCAGGCGATTTCGCCAATTCGATTAAGAAATGTGAGGGTGTCTCAAGCAATTTGGCAAGTTCTATTTGGAAATGCGACGACGTCTCAAGCGATTTGGCCAATCCTATTAAGAAATGCGTTGATGTCTCAGGCGATTTGGGCAATTGTATTAAGATATGTGAAGATTTCTCAAGCAATTTGGCCAATTTTCGTAAGACATGTGAGGATGTCTCAAGCTATTTGGCCAATTCTCGTACGAGATGTGAGGATGTCTCAGGCGGTTTGGCCAAGTCTGCTAAGAAATATGAGGATGTCTCAGGCGATTTGGCCAAGTCTATTAAGAAATGTGAGGATGTCTCAGGCGATTTGGCCAATTCTATTAAGACATGCGAGGATGTCTCAGGCGATGTGCTTCCTCCTCCTCCTCCTAGCCGCAGGTGCCGGAGTTAACGCTTCCAGGTGCTGGGGGGGGGTATCGTTTCGCCGGAGGGGGGGGGAGGGGTTCTTATTTGCTTCATGAGGTTATTCGCGAAGGCCCTTGCCAGAGAGGCCACCGAATTCAAGAGTGGCGCTCTCGCTCGAGACCTTCTCGGAAGTGAGGCAACTTGGTGGAGGCCCAGATATTGCGGCAAGGGCTCCCGTTTGATATTTCTCCATATGTATTCCGAGAGCCCCTGGCCAGAGAGGCCCCCTGAACTCAGGAACGGCGCTCTCGCTCGAGAGTTCCTCGCACTTCATCGGCCGACAAGGAAGACATTCCCCCGAAAGGGGGTGCAATCGAAGACGAAGTGGGCGGGTATCGAGGGTTACAGACTGCAGGACACGCATGCCAGTAAGAGCGAACAGTCTTAAAATAGTAGTTGTTCTTATGTTTGTTGCTGTCGTTGCTGTTGCTTTTGCTGTTGCTGCTGCTGTTGTTGGTGTTGCTGCTGCTGCTGTTGAACTTTCACTTCTGAAGAATAATTATTGCTGATCCCCCCTCACCGGTGCATGCTGTTTGTTCTCAATGAAAGTGTGCCCCTCGACGCTCGCACCTTGTTCTTTGACAGGGAAAGTCTTGATGCTCAAACTTTGCCCCTGGCCCCCCGGATTACAACAACAACGGCTCCCGCCGGAGATTTCTTTCAAATTTCCTCAGGACCCCCACTCCCCAGTTTATTAGTCAGGACCCCCGCTCCCATCTGAGACTTCTTCACAATTTACTCAGGAACGGCGCTCCCGCTTGAGACTTCCTCGCAATTGAATGAAGACTTCCTCGCAATTTAATCAAGACCCCCGCTCCCGCCAGAGAACCCTTCACATTTTATTCAGGATTTGCGCTCTCGCCTGTGACGCCCATGCAATTTAGTCAGAAATCGCGCTTTCGACGCTCAGGCAACACGCTGCGCCAAGGACGCCGTTACAATTTACTTAGTAATCGCGCTCTCGCCGTACTCAGGCATCCCGCTTGAATGTCCCACCCGCCCGACCCGCCCGTCAGGGGATCGCCCGCCCGTCGTGGGCTCCCGCCCGAGACTTCCTTCAGGACCGGCGGCTTCGCCTAGGACATCCTCGAACGTTCACGCTTTTACCTTCCTGCTCCTCCTCCCTCCCCCTCCTCCCTCCTCCCTCCTCTCCCCCCTTCTCTGTCCTCCTCTCTTCCCTCATCCTTATGCCTCTCTGCCCTGTCCCCTCTCCCTCCTCTCCCTCCTCCCGTCTCCCTCCCCTTTCCTGCCTCCTCTCTACCTCTCTTATTTGCCTTTCTCTCTCTCTTTTTTTTTCTCTCTCTCTCTCTCTCTTTCTCTCTCTCTCTCTCTCTTTCTTTTTTTTTTGTTTTCTCTCTCTCTCTCTCTCTCTCTCTCCCTCTAACCAACCGCCTCCCTCTTCGCTCCTTCTCTCTTGGCGTTTTCCCTCTTCCCTTCGTCCCTCCCCCTCCGTTACTCCCACTCTCCCTCGTTCTCCCCCTCTTCTTTTTGCAGGGACCACATCAATTCCAATGGCGGGCACATGTACGCCCACGAAGGATTGTCCGCCCGTTCAGGTTTGCCCGCCTGTCTAAGCCCGCGCCCCCCGCAAACAGAAATAATCCCCCGAAAGGGGGTGTGATAGAAGACAGAAAAGACGGGTATCGAGGTAAGAGCGAACAGTCTTAGAATGATTGTTGTTGCTGTTGTTCCAAATCGCGCTCCCGCGTGGGACCTCGTGAGAATGTATGTATGAATCGCGCCCTCGCGCGTGGAACTCTCTCACACTTTATTTACGCATCGCGCTCTCACGCGTATAGGTAAGAGCGAGCAGTCTTGAAATTATTGTTGTTGATGTTGTTGTTTTTGTTGGTGGTGCTGTTCTTGTTGGTGGTGGTGGTGCTGTTGTTGTTGTTGTTGGTGTTGTTGTTGTTGTTGCTGCTGCTGCTGTTGTTGTTGTTGTTGTCGTTGTTGTTGTTGTTGTTGTTTTTGTTGTTGTTGAACATTATTACTTCTAAAGAATAATTATTGTTGGGGCCCCTGGTGCGCGACCCCCCCGCTGCGCCTAGGCCGCAGCCACGTTTTCATCATTTTCGTGAGGAAGTCTCAGGCAAAACGGGTTGGTCCGGATCCGGTTGTGTTGTTACGATCGGTTTTCCCTTGCAAAAAATAACCTAAGTGGACATTTCTTGTTCTAACATATCCAAATTTCAAGAATCCCTTCCAAAAAATAAGGTAAAGTGGACATTCGCGCGCGCAAGACGAAATCCTTCCAAAACCTTAGTTTTCGTAGCGATTTTAACATACAACATCAAAACACCAATGGTTTTTCAAAAAAAATTGTCAAAAAATCATCCCGCGCGCTCTTGCGGATTCGTAGGAAACCCAACACTTTTTAAACATTTCTGTCAAACGGGCTTTTGCGAGCAACTTTTTCGAACTTCTGCAACAACGGTTGCGCACCTGCCAGGGCCATCATCCCTGTCAAATAATACCATGCGGGACACATTCGTTTTTTCTTCGCGCGCGCACGCCGTCGTCGTCGGCCGCGGGGCCCTGAATAGTAGCCACGGTCGTCCGCATGCCACGAAGTGAAGTGTCCGAACGTCATAGGGCGGGAAGCTGGGTGTGGGTGGTGGCGAAGAGTCGTTTGGAAATTTGGTAGAGCTTGAACCGGCCCCCCCACAAAGTGGGGGTATTGCCCGCCTCCTATGAAAACCCTGGCACTGGTGAGAACGGAGTGTCCCCACGTGCTAGTAATTGTTGTTGTTGTTGTTGTTGTTGTTGTTGTTGTTGTTGTTGTTGTTGTTGTTGTTGTTGTTGTTTGTGTTGTCGTTGGTGTAGTTGTTGCTGCTGCTGTTGTTGTTGTTGCGGTTTCTGTTGTTGCTGTTGTTGTTGTTGATGATGTTGCTGTTGCTGTTGTTGTTGTTCGTGGTGGTGCGGTTCATGAGTGGGAAGAAGGGGCCACGCCGCCCGGGCCGCTCCCCAAACAACAACACCACCACCAACAACAATAACAACAACACCAACAACGCCGACGGCTCTCGCTCGAGATGTCCTCGGGATTCGCCCAGGAAACGCGCTCTCGCACGAGACTGCTTCGCGATTTGCCCAAGGATCGCGCTCTCGCTCGAGACTTCCTCACCGTTCGAGCGTTCTCGCTCGAGACTTCCTCGCGATTTGCCAAGGAACTGCGCTCTCGCTCGGGCGCTCTAGCTCTCGCTCGAGCTTTCTTTTCGATGTACACTGGGGTCGTGTTTCGCTCGAGCGCTTTCGCTCGAGAGTTCCCGCGTTTTTTCTCAGGAACCGTGCTCTCGCTCAAGATGCCCGTGCGACTTGCCAAGGGAATGCGCTTTGGTCACACATTTCCCGGTATTCAGGAATCGTGCGGTCTCGCTCGGGACTTCTCTTGCGGGGGGGGAGGGGGATGGAGATGACGAGGAGCAGGAGGAGCAGAAGAAAACAGAGCAGGAGAAGGAGGATAAATAGATTGGCCGTTACGTGTGCCACCGGGTTTGGGAGAGCCGAGGTGAAGATGAAAGTCTTGAAGATGATGGGGTGATTATGATGGGGATGTTGCTGCTGATAACGGTGATGGTGGTGATTCTGAGGATGATGGTGAGGATGCTTCTGATGATGTTGGCAGTGGTGATGGGTATGATGATGAAGATGCGGATGATGGTGGTGAGGATGGTGGTGATGATGATGTTGGTGGTCGTTGTGGCCACGATGATAACGACAAGGGTGATAATTAGGGGGGAGGGGGAGGAATCTGAGGAGGCGGAGGAATGCCGTCACATGGAACACATCGTACCCCCAGCATTGAGAGAGCCGTGGTCAGGATATATATATATATATATATATATATATATATATATATATTATTATGAAGTTGTTCGGGATGGTGATGGGGATGATGCTGATGTTGATAATGATGACGATGACGAAGGTGATGATGATCATGATGATGACGATGGTGGTGGTGGTGATGTTGGTGATGATGAGGACGATGGTGATGGTGATTTTACTGGTGGGGATGGTGATGATGATGCTGCCTGTGCTGGTGGCGATGTTGATGTGGTAATGCTGATGACGACTTGCAGAAGGACTAGGAGCAAAAAGGAACACAAGTGGAGAAGCAGAGGCAGAGGGAACACGAGGAATGCCGTCTCATGAGGCATCTTTCGCTTTCAAGTTGTGTAGAGCTCTCATGGAGCTCGTGTGGGCCGTCTTGGGGCTGTTTTGGCCATTGCATCGTCATGCACAACCAGTTTTGGTTCACGGTCTTGGATCGCTCTACGAAGGAACCCTTCGCACGGCGTCCTTCGTAAGAATGGCTTACACAGGTATCCAGACGACGAGACCCCTATTAAAGAGCCCTTAGTCGCGAGCTTGTTGTATGGAGTCCTTGTCATGGAATCCATAATACTGACTCTTCATGTGGGGATCCTTGCTATGGGGCCCTTGCAAGGAGTCTTTATCCAGGACCCCTTACGATGGAACCTTGACTGAGGGACCCCTTACGAACGTATCCTTCGTAAGGGACAGGAACTGAGGTACCTGTACTTAGGGCCAATTTGAAGGACTATGTATGGAAAAGGGTTCCTAATTCTTTTAAAAGAATCAGTATTAAGGAATCCTTCGTAAAGAGTCTGTTATAAGGAACCGTTGCAAACGAATCCCCAATACGGCATCAGTTTAAAGGAATGCGCAGTAAAAACATGTAGCAAGGACTCTTCAGTAAGGAATCAGTAGTAACGAATATTGTTCGAAGATTGCTCCCTGAACCTCTAGGATAGAATATGGAATAAAGACCTTTGCTTGAGGAGCCATTACTCAACAATCATCATGTAAGAACCCACCGTAATGGATGCACTAAGAGGTTCTTTGTACGGAATGTGTTGCCCGAAAGATCCCGTATTAAAGAACCTTTAGCAACGAGCCCTTGGTAAGGAATCTGTAGCAAGGGCATTTTTCTGGGGAGCCTGTCGTAAGAATATTTGTGATATGGAATCTCGCATAAGCGATGAGTCCTTTAGTAAAAAGCTTTGTTTGGCGATGACTAGTTGAGAAGGAATTAGTATTGAGAAATCCTAGGTAAGGAATATGTAGTAAAGAACCTTCGTTTGCGAATAAGTACTGAGGAACCCTTAGTTCTTGTTAAGGAACACGTCGTATAGAATATGTGGTGAGGGTGTTGTGCTGAGGTAGCTACAGCAGGGAACGTTTTGGACGGAAAGTTGGTCAGGAAGTTTTGTCGAGGACATTTTAGTAAGGAGCATGCGTTCTGGAGTTGTTGGGAACCTTGATTGTATTTTGCCTTGTGCTAATTGATCTGTAGTGAGGAATATATACCAAGGGATCTTTGTCAAGGGACATGGACTCATGAGTTTTGTTCATAAGCAGGTTAATAATGACACGTATGGCAGAACTCGTTTCAAACGGAGTATGTGGTAAGGAATCTGGATTAGGGAATATGGATTAAGGAATAGTTAGGCGGGAATCTTTTCTAAATAAAAAGTGTGTTAATATATTGTAAGGAGTCGCTTTAAGGAACATGTAGCAATAAAGCTTTAGGAATATTCATCAAGGGATAGGTATGGAGGAGCCTTCTGTCAGGCATAGTTATTAATGTACATGTACCCAGGAATATTTCGTACTGAATCCTTTGTAAGGAATCCTTGTTTTGCAATATTCCTGAATGAATTCATTGCTCTGGAATGTGCATTAAAGAATCACCTTGAACATACCCCATCATAAGGAATCCGTATTCCCACACCTACCGGTGTGATCTCGCACTTCGCTATTCCGACCGACCGACCGTGTTTGGGATGCGCGCTCGACTGGGATGTGTGCTGCGACGTGTGCTGCCTTAGTGTGCTGAGATGTGTGCAGGGCTATGTGCTGCCTTCGTTTGCTAGGATACGTGCTGGGATGTATGCTGCCTTCGTGTGCTGGGGTACGTGCTGGGGTGCAGCTTGGGCGTACTGAGGTATCTGGGCCAAGATGTGCGTTGGGATGCGTGCCGCCCCCGTGTGCTGGGATGCGTGCTGGGGTACGTGCTGGGTGCGCTGGGGTCCACAGTGAGCCCCCTCCCACTTCCGATTGCGCCGATTGACCAACCGTGAGCCCGCCCGGCCTTTCCGCCCCGTGGCCCTTTGACTGCTCATTCCGACCGACCGACCGTGCCCCCCCCCCTTCTGCCTTGCCCCCCCGCACCCCTCCGCCCCGTGGCCCCCTTTGCTTAATCCGACCGACCGACCATGCCCCCCCTTCTGCCCGACCGTGCCGTGCGCCCCCCGCCCTCTCCGCCCTGTGGCCCCCATCTGCGTATTCCAACCGACCGACCTGCCCCCCCCCGCACTCCGCCCCGTGGCCCACGTCTGTTTATCCGACCGTCCCACCGTGCCCCCCCCCCTGCCCGACCGTGCCGTGCGCTCCCCTGCCCTCTCCGCCCCGTGGCCCCTGTCTGCTTATTCCGAGCGACCGACCCTGCCCCCCCTCTGCCCGGCCCCCCCGACACCCCTCCGCCCCGTGGCCACCGTCTGGTATTCCGACCGACCGACCGTGCCCCGCCCGTGCCCGACCGTGCCGTCCCGTCCCCCTGTTCCTCCGCCGCGTGGCCCCCCTTGTGTGTTTATTCCGCCCGTCCGACCGTGCCCGTTTTGCCCGGCTTTGCCCTCCCGTCCCCTTGCACCCCCTCACGCCCGTCCGCCCCGTGGCCCCCGTTTTCTTACATTCCGACCGACCAACCGTGGCCCCTTCCTCTCCCCGACCGTGCCTTTCCGTTCCCTTTGCTCCCCCCGCACCCCTCCGCCCGGTGGCCCCTGGCTGTTTATTCCGACCGACCGACCGTGCCACCCCCTGCCCGACCGTGCCCTCCCGTTCCCGTGCCCCCTCTCGCACCGTTCCTCCCCGTGGCCCCCTTGTGTGCTTTTTCCGATCGACCGACCGCGCCACCCCCCTGCCCGACCGCCTCGTGACGCCCCCCCGCACCCTTGCGCCCCGTGGCCCCCGTCTGTCCGACCGACCGACCGTGCCCCCCTCCCTGCCCGACCGTACCCCCCTTCCTTTGCGCCCCCCCGTTCCCCTTCGCCCCGTGGCCCCCGTCTGTTTCCATTCCGACCGACCGACCGTGCCTCCCCCCTGCCCCGCTGTGCCTTCCCGTTCCCCTGCACCCCCCGGCACCCCTCTGCCATGTGGCCCCCGTCTGCTTCTTCCGACCGACCCGCCCCCTTTCTCGTTCGGCCGCGCCCTCCCGTTACCCTTGCTTCCCCCCCTCCACCCGTCCGCCCCGTGGCCCCCGCCTTCTTATTCCGACCGACCGACCGTTCCCCCCCCAGCCCAGCCGCCCCCCTGCCTCCCCCCCCCCCCTGCCCGCCCCGTGGCCCCTGTCTGTCCGACCGACCGACCGTGCCCCCCCCCCCCGTGCCCGACATTGCCCTTCCATCCCCACGCTCGCCCTCCGCGCCCCTCCGCCCTGTGGCCCCCGTCTGCTGAATCCGACCGACCGACCGTGCCCGCACCCTGCCCGACTCTGCCCTCCCGTCCCCCTGGTCGCGCCTCTCCGCCCCGTGGCCTTCGTCTGCTCATTCCGACCGACCGACCGTGCCCCCCTCCCTGCCCGACCGTGCCCTATCCGCCCCCCATGCCTCCCCCCCGGCACCCCTCCGCCCCGTGGCCCGCGCCTGCTTTTTCCGATCGACCGACCGTGCCCTCCCCTTCCCCGACCGTGGACCCCCCGAGGGCGCCTCGGGCGCCGCTCCTGGCGCGCTACGCGCGCAGGGGACGGGTGTCCAGCGCCGATCGGGGAAATGCTCGCGGACCTCCGGAGTCTTTTATGCTTACGTCATGGTTTGTTTCCCCGTTGTCAACCCGCATAGTAAGGATGGGCGACCTTTTCAAGGGAGCCCTTGCATCCTTGCCTCCTCGGTCCATCCTTGGCCGCTCTTGCCGGCCGCGCCCCGCTCGAGGAGCTTCGACATGGGCGCCCAAGGGAGTATGTTATCGCGCAGCCTGATGATCTACGGGCCGACTGTACGTCGTTGTTTGTTTTCCTGCCTGCGTCTCCCCGATTGTTCGATCTAACTCGTGGAAGGAATAGTGGCATGAACATAAACATTCGGAGGTCCTCACGGATTTCTCAGGAGGAGGAGGAGGAGGAGGAGGAGGAGGAGGAGGAGGAGGGGGAGGAGGAGGACGAGGAGGAGGGGGAGGAGGAGGAGGGGAGGAGGAGGAGGAGGAGGAGGAGGAGGAGGAGGAGGAGGAGGGGGGGGGAGGGGGAGGAGGGAGGAGGGAGGATGAGGAGGAGGAGGGAGGAGGGGAGGGTGGAGGGAGGAGGAGGGGAGGAGGAGGAGGAAGGAGGAGGGAGGAGGAGGAGGAAGGAGGAGGAGGAGGAGGAGGAGGAGGAGGGGGAGGAGGGGAGGGGAGGGGGGAGGGGGAGGGGGGAGGAGGAGGAGGAGGAGGAGGAGGAGGAGGAGGAGGAGGAGGAGGAGGAGAGGAGGAGGAGGCGGAGGAGGAGGAGGAGGAGGAGGAGGAGGAGGAGGAGGGAGGAGGAGGGGAGGGGGAGGGGGAGGGGGAGGAGGAGGAGGAGGAGGAGGAGGAGGAGGAGGAGGAGGAGGAGGAGGAGGACTAAAATGGGCTAAATGCAGAGCGACCGAGGCGTCGCGCAGGGGGAAGGGGGGGGCGGGACACCTAATCGGAGGAGGAGGAGGAGGAGGGGGAGGGCGGCGGCGCGGGCCTGGAAGATGAGGCCGCAGAGGCGCACCACGCTCCCTCGCGCTCAGCCTCCCTAGCCTCGAGGCCGCCGCCTGACTCCACCCCTCTCTCCGCCTGGGCCACAGCCTCCTCCGTGGCGTCCGCCACAACCACATCCCCCGAGGCCCCTCCATCTCCCTCAGGTGGGGGTCCAGGGGCCTGAGACAAACCACTGCCTCTTACAATTGCACGAGCTCGAGCCTCTTGGGCGGCGTCTCTGTGCGCCGCCTCAGCGATGGCCCCAGAGGGGCCCTTGTGGGAAGGATGCAGGCCCTTGGCGATCCGAGCAAGGACCTCCTTCCCCTTGGGACTCGGCTCGCCACACTCCAGCAACAGATTGACAAAGCGAAACGTAGCATTTGCTCCGCAATGCGAGCAAAACAAAGCCCGCCAACGCGGGATCTCGAGAAGCTGATGTGACGGATGGGCCTCTTGGCCTCTGAGAGTCCTCCCCCGCGCCTCCACCACCACGGCCTCCCCGAACCGACGTGGGGCCTCCACGGGCGGCAACCCCTGAGTGGGGGGCGGCCCAGGACACTGCGTGAGTGCCGACTCGTCGAGACGGCAGTCATCAACGAGAAGCTCGCAATCGGCACAGCGCCACTTAGCAGCACAACGCTCGAACGTGTGAGTGGAGGCTCTCAGGCAGAGGGCACGAGTGGAGAGCGGGGCCTGACGAGTGACGCCTACTCTCACCCCACGCAAAACCTTCTCAGGGCCAATACTCTTGATGATGGCCCTAGCTCTGGCACGCACCAAGGCCGCCGTTGCATCCCACTGATCAGTGCAGGGGAGAGGCTCTCGCGCTGCCGTCCAATTCTTGGCAGCTCCTTGGCCTGCCCATGCATCTGCGACAATGTTACCACATGCATAAAACGGGTTGGTGATAGCCTCTGGCGTCTCATCCTGATGGGACGGGGTCCACACCAAGGCCACATCGCGTCCAGGATGTTGCTCCAACGCCCTGCGCAGCCTGGCCCAGAGATCCCAGTTCTTGAGACGCCGAGACCAAGCTCCAAGGGGCGTCTCAGTCCAACCCTGGCCCCACCCATCCAGGCGGGGTTTGTGGTCGGTCACAAACGTCAGAGGCCCCGAGCTCTCTTCAACCGCAACACAAAACGCCAATAATTCAGCTCGCGGAACAGTTTGCCGTCGGCCTTCAAGCGGGCCGAAGATGCCAGTGTGGCCTCGCCAACGACCAGCCCCGTCTGGGACGAGAGCCGCGACCGACCATCCACATCGGCGCCTCCGAGGATCATCTGAAAAAGGCTCCTCCAGAGCCGTCCCCGAAAAGCGCGAGGCGCCCATGGGGGTCTCTGCAGGCTTCCCAGCGGGGCTTACCTTCATAATCAGGACCCACCACCTCCACCCCACCCCCGCCCCACGAGGCAAAGGAGGGAGTAGTGGAGGAGAGACTGGGCACACCTCTAAGCCAAAGGGCAGGGTCCTGCTCCAAGCCCGCCAGGGCCTGGGGGACCAAGTGTTCACTCGCTGTGACCTCTGGGCCCTCATTCGCCGAACATTTCCAAATGCGATGCGGAAGGTCCTCGATGGCTCCAGAGCTGCAACGATCACACAACCGATTAACTTGATACCCAGCCTGGTGGAGGCGCTCACGGGTCCACTGGCCCCCAGAGACCACGCAATTGTTCAGGGCCCAAGACGATATTTTTCCCGAAGCGAGGAACCTCCGCTGTTCACTCCTGAACATGGTCAGGTCGGCCCCGCAGGCGAGGGAGGCGCCGTGCTCGTGCGCCGCCGCCGTCGCCCAGAGCCTGCCCTGGAGGTCCTCCGCTAGATCGTCTAGGACAGACTCGTAGTCGAGGTAGACCAACTCTGCTCCGTCATCTGGGAGTGTCCATTGCTCCAAGTATTCGTCTCGAACCCTTTGCCAGCAGTCAGCCGCTTTGGGTTCCCATCCAGCCTCCAAGAGAGTAGCAATAGCGGCCCCAGTCGGGCCCGTGACATACGACCAGATCTTCGGGCCTGCAATGGTCAATCTCGTCTTCAACAGGGCCCACGTGCGTCGAATGCGCTGGTGGAGGTGAGGCTGGTCTTGCCAAAATCTGATCCATTGTCGCAAGGACTGCGCCCGAAGCTGGACTCCAGGATCCGCCCCGTCGAACGTGGAGCCAAGTAGCGTGGTTAAGCAGCGGCCCGCAGCTTGACCAGTGGCGGCTGCTGCTGCCTGCCTCATCCATCTCAACAGCGCATGCCGAGCCAGCCCTCGTACTTGATGGCCATAGACTCCCTGAGGCAAGGCGCCTGTGGCCCAGAGGCCCTTGGCTATACGTGCCTGCTGAGCTGTGTTGCGCATCTTGGCTATGCGCTTGGTCCTGGCGGTAGCCGCTCGAGCCCGTTCACCAGCTTTCGTCTGAACTCTACGCGTACCAGCTGCCATGTCGATGCCCAGATCGGTGGCCGTCGTCGTAGCCGAGACAGGCACTCCGCGGCGTCGAAGATTGCGCTCCAGCTTCACGCGCACTTGCTTGTTGTTAGAGAGGACGACGGTCTTGTCGGAGACAGGGAGCTCAGCATGATCCAGAGCAACCTTCAATTCTGCTCCCGCCCTGGTCAATCGCTGTAACACTGACGCTGCCGCGCCTTCCGATCTTGCCACCGTGTCATCGACAAAGGTCCACATCGTAGCTCCCTCCGCCCGTCTCTGGGCGTGCGTGAGGATGGGGAGCAAGAACAGCCTCGCCAGTATGACACCACGAGGGGAGCCTGCAACAATTCCTTGGAGAGCGTAGATGGGCTCAGCGGTCCAGCCCTGTGCTCGCAGAATCCTGGGGCTAAGAAAAAGCTGAACCTCCAACAGGAGGCATATGGCAGGAAACTCCTCATCCAATCCAACCTCGATGAGCCTAGCCAACTTCACATGGTCATAGAACTTCGCCAGGTCCATTAGCAGGGTGCCGACTGTCAGGCCCATGGTGGCAGCCGACTCATCTAGAAAAGCTCGATGCAGTGCTGCAGAGAGGGCCGATGAGCCTTTCATCGCAGTACACCAGAAGTCATGCAATCCATCACTCCACATATCTGAAGCGGCTCCTCTGATACGACTCCAGGTGCGGGCGATGTGAGGGAGGACACCTAGTACTCTATCACCTCCTGCTTTCTTCGGGGCCATGGCCGCCAGAGTGGCCATGACCTGAGGTGGCCAGACACCTTGAGTCTCGATGACATTGAGCATGTCGGTGTACTGCTGGAGGACCACATCAGGTAGGCGCAGCATATCACGTGGTCCAATCATGTCCACACCCTTCGCCTTGGAGCCTGGCATGATAGACAGGGTGCGCTTCAGCTGCTCCAGTTGGATGTCATCAGGGGGCTCCTCCCTAGTCTGACGACGAGCCTTATCCAGAGCATCCAGAATCTGCTGCTTGGTCTCGCGAGGCGTCCAATCCTTCTCCCACTCCTGCCGCTTAGCATCCATGACCAGGTTCGGGTTGGAGACCGTCGTGCCGCTGATGTAGATCTCGAGCCGCTGTTGCTCCTGCGGCTTCCACATGTCAGCGAGCCACCCCGAGTACTTCTTCTTGGACTGGTACGCGGCATGCGCGGCAGCGCGGCCTGACCAAGCCTCAGTGCGGCATATGGGTTCAGCTCGTTCCTCATCGCCCAGGATCGTGATGGTGCGTACCAGCTCAGACCATCTGAATACCTCATCCTCCTCAACCTTCGGCAGCAGTAAGTCTCTCTTCCCGTGGAAGTCCGTGACCCTCAGCTGCAATAGGGTGAGGCTGGACCTTGCGAGGTTCTCATGCTTCTGATGCTTGCACAGCGCGATAATCTTCTTAACCAATGTCAAGGTAATAGCCCACCATTCTGCAGGCTCGTGTTTAATATGAGTACGTCCAGGGCAAGCCGCAGTCTTCTTCCATTGGAAGTGAACCCCATTTGCTCTACCAGAGTAGGCGGCTTGCTTCGCTACAGGAACCGCATGATGATCCAACGCCGTTGCCTCGAAGGTCGACATCCACTTGGCATAGTGGGTCGAAACGAGCCTGGTCGCCTCAGGGCCCCTCTCATGCAGAAAGTGAGGAGGTCGACCCCAAGATAGCTCAGAAGGCCTCGGTTGGGTCGCATTCCTCCTGCCCGCTGATCTATCAGTAGAGGCCCCGACCTTGCCGTGCAGCTCTAAGGGGGGCGAGCACGCTCCCACGATTTGAGGCCCGTGGCCACCCGTATGGGCTCTTGGGGTCCCCGCCCCCCTTGATAGCATAACATCCAACTCCTGAACGTTTCCACGACAAACCAATGGGGTCCCCTCCAGCAAGCGAGTCCTCCCTGTCGGGTGCTGCGAGCCTGCCTTCTCTGAGGGCCCAGCCGTGTCGTAGGTGCTCAGCGCGTCATTCACGTCGAGAGTGCTCCACTTGTCTCTCGAGGGGTCCGTCGCGTCTATGCCAGTATTTGTAACAACTCCATCGGCTCCAGTCACAACGTTGCCGAGCAGCTCCGAGGGGGGCGAGCACGCTCCCACGATTTGAGGCCCGTGGCCACCCGCATGGGCTCTTGGGGCCCCCGCCCCCCTTGATGGCATGCCATACATCTCCTCGACCGTCCCACAAAAGACAGATTGGGCCCCCTCCAGTAGGCGAGACTTCCCTGGTGGGAGCTGCGAGCCTGCCTTCTCCGGGGGCCCCCGCGTGCCGTGGGTGCCCAGCGTGCCATTCTCGTCGGGAGTACTCAGCATGCTCCTCATGTCGTCCTGATGCCTCCTCCAGAGATCCTGAGCAATGGCAAAATCGACGCCGTCCACATAGTCAACATCAGCTGCACCCAAGACTGGAGGCGCTGCTGCATCCTCCTGTGACTGGGTGAGCTCATCAAGCGCCTCCTGCAACATGTCTGGCAGCTGGTTGCGCCTCTTGTCTAGCGCTGCCTTCTTCCTCAATGATGTCTCACTGTTGGGGTCCGCCTGTCTCTGCGGCCTGGGGGGGCAAGGCAAATCTGCAGGGCGTGCCAGAGCACGAAATCGCCAAGGCTGAGACTCGCCCGCGCAGACCTCCAGGCCGCAGTGCGTTCCCCACGGTACATCGTGGACCTGGCGAATGACCGCAGACCTCTCCCAGCCGCGCTTCACCACCGCGTAGTCAATGGTCGAACCCGAGCCTTTATCACACGTTGCAGAACCAGGGGCCACCAGAATGGAGCCACCCCACTCCTCAGGGTAGCCGCTGTCAGCCAGTTGAGACGGCGACATATTCCAATCTGCTAATACAATCCACGGGTCCGCCAGCATGTCCAAGAACGCGGTGAGTGCAACCATCCGCTCATGAACTGGTCCCGTAATCGAGTGGTGCGGTTCGATATAAAAGGCTATCACGACCAATTTGCCTGTCTTGCGATGCCACGTCATCGGGGCGAAACCATGACACGGATCAACTGCATGCAGTTGGCGGCTCTGGTGTCTCATAGCGTCGAAGGTGGAAGCAGCCACCGACTTGCGAGCTAGAACCATCTCTCCGCCCGTCGTGCCCTCTGCAGATCGACCCGTCGGCATTGCGTCGCATTTGGAGGATCTCCAATCATCCTTGTCAATCTTGAGAAACTCATGCTGCTGTTTGGCCTGCGAGATATGTGTCTCGACCAAGGCCAGTAGCTGATAGCGCGTGCCAGTGGACGCCACCCACCGCTCAGCCTGAGGGCCCCATTCAGTGATGTTCGAGAAGAACAGCTGGGCCTCTTCCACAGTCGGCTGCGCGGTGACGGGGCTGGCCTCACTACCCCCGCTCTGGCTGAGCAGGAGCACCAGCGCCAGCAGCCAAGCCAGCAGCCTTGGTCTTGGAGGTCTCGGCAGCCTGGCGTAGCGAGTCTTCGGAAAGCGACTTGAGCCACTCGCCGTCCAGCGGGGGCTGAGGGGGCACGAGCGCTGGGGCGGTAGCAGCCCCTGGGGTCGCAGGCATAGCAGGTGGGGCGCCAGCGCCGCCGCCGCGGCCTGCCTCGACCGATGGCGCCTCATCGCCTCCCTCCTGGCGCCTCCTCTTGGCGACCCGCTCCTGGTCGAAGCGCTTGATGGACTCCATGAGGTTCTGGAGCTTCTGCACCGCCGGCTCGAGCTGTTGCCTGGCGGTGTCGAACTCCTTCTTGTACTCCATGAAAGTCTTGCGCTCGTTCTCGTCCATGTCCGCAGGGTCTGCGGTCTCGAATATGTCGTAGTCGATGATGAGCTTGTTCCGCTGAGGTGCATCGCGTGCCTGCTCCGTCTGTAGCGTGGAGAGCGCCTTCTGGTAGGCGAGCTCCGCCATCGCCTGCTGCTCCACCTTGGCCGCGTGCGCCTCTGAGGCCGACTCGAGGTCGGCGCGGGCCCGAAGCACTCCCATCGCCGCCTTCTGAGTGGCCTGCTCGGTCTTGCGTAGCTCCTGCTTGGCCTTCTGCGCCGCCTCCCAAGCGTCCGTGGGCGGCGGTTTCTTCGCCTGCTGCAACTCCGTCTGGATCGCCGTTGCCACAGCAGGGGGAATATCAGCCTTGAGGAGGTCGCGCAGCTTCTTCTCATAGGTGTTGGAGGTATCGTTCTTGTGCCTGGCCCCGGAGTTCCAAGGCGCCCACAGCTGGACTGTGTGTCCACACTGGCAGACGCAGTCCTGAGCGATGAGCTTGGTGTTCCAGATCCAGTTCTGGCAGCCCTCGCAACGACTCCAGGCGCGGCCATACTTCTTGCCTCCTATGAATGCAGGAACACACTAATTGAGGGAGCCCAACTCCTCGGTGTAGGCAAGAAACTCTGTCGGACGCAAGCGTCCTGGCACTGCCGCGGAATAGCGGTGTCCGTGAATGCCAATGCGGGCTCAGCCCGCCAAAGCATCAGCCTTGAGCCAAAATGGCTACGGCAGGAGGAGGAGGAGGAGGAGGAAAAGGAGGAGGAGGAGGAGGAGGAGGA
>CAUYUJ010001656.1:40769-58269 GCA_963575745.1 Prorocentrum cordatum
GCGCGTGCGTGCGTGCGTGCGTGCGTGCGTGCGTGCGTGCGTGCGTGCGTGCGTGCGTGCGTGCGTGCGTGCGTGCGTGCGTGCGTGCGTGTTTGCGTGCGTGCGTGCGTGCGTGCGTGCGTGCGTGCGTGCGTGCGTGCGTGCGTGCGTGCGTGCGTGCGTGGTGGTGGTGGTGGTGGTGGTGGTGGTTGTGGTGGTGGTGATGGTGGTGCTGGTGGTGGTAGTGGTGCTGGTGGTGGTTGTGGTAGTGGTGGTGGTGGTGGTGGTGGTGGTGGTGCGGCGGCGGCGCGGTGGTGGCGGGCGGATGGGCGCGCGAGAAAGAGGCCCGCGCTGGGGCGAAAACGCCATCCTGAACGACGGAGGCCAAACACCGATCCGAAAATGAGGCCCACGCTGCAGCGGGAGCACGATTCGGAACGATTCGGGAGCAGAAATGAAGCCGGCGCCTCAGCGAGAGCAACATTTTGAAACAACACACAAGCGAACACCCGTTTCCCGGGAATCCTGTGTGTAAAAAATCAATACGCAGGGGGGTGTCGGATATCTTCGGGACGCCATCAGGGGAAGTGGGAGAGTATTTTCATATTGTGTAATTGTTGAGGAGGAGGAGAAGGAGGAGGAGGAGGAGGAGGCGGAGGAGGAGGGAGGAGGAGGTAGAGGAGGAGGAGGAGGAAAAGAATGAGGGCCTGAGGAGGAGGGGGAGAGGAGGAGGAGGAGGAGGAGGTGGTCGCGTAGAGGAGGAGGAGGAAGACGAAAGGAGCGGTGGGGGAGGAGGGGAGGAGGAGGAGGGGGGGAGGAGGAGGAGCGAGGAGGAGGAGGCGAGGAGGAGAAGGAGGAGGGGGAGGGGTGATAGGGGGTGGGGGAAGGTGGAGGGTGAGGAGGAAAAGGAGGACGAGGAGGAGGAGGAGGAGGGGGAGTGGACGGGGGGTGGGGTAAGGAGGAGGAGGCGGAAGGAGGAGGAAGAGGAGGGGGAGGAGGTGGAGGAGGCGGAGGCGGAGGCGGAGGCGGAGGCGGAGGAGGAGGAGGAGGAAGAGGAGGAGGAGGAGGATAATGAGGAGGAGGAGGACGAAGAGGAGGAGGAGGACGAGGAGGAGGAGGAGGAGGAGGAGGGGATACTACAAGATAAGAAAGCCCGTGGGGACCAGGTCAAGCCTGGGCACGTCCTTACATTCAAGCAACATGCGGAAACGTACCTCCGCTCTTGGGGGGCAGCCCCCTCTCCAAACGGGACAGCACCTCCTTCCAAGCTTTAGTAGGAGGGCGGTCGGTCTTGCAAGGCTTGGCAAGACCCTGACCATTCAAAGTGGCGTGAGCGCCACAATGAGCACAATACAGAACTCCCCGCAGCACTCGGAGGCTATGGTTCCTGGCACAACTGGGGTACAGAGGGTGGGCAGACGGGTCAGCCGAGAAGTGGGCGGGGCCAGGGCAAGAACCTGCGCGAAAGTCCTGGACGCGACCTCTGAGGCTGAAACGACGTGCGCACATCTGACACTTGAAACATGAGCCGACTTTGCGCGGCTCATCATGGCCAGCACTCCGCAACCTCTGTTTCCTGACAAAGAAAGAGGGAATAGGAGGGGAAGCGGTGGCGGGCGGAAACCTATCCGAGGTCCTCCTTGGGTTGGCTTCAACAACTTCTCGGTGCCCCGCCAGCAGGCGGTCAAGCGTGTGAGAAGCCACTCTGTCTACATGCAAGGTGAGGCCAACCAGTTCTTGGGATGGGCCAGCTCGTTCAGCAGCCCATCCTGCGAACAAATCAGCACTCCGATTCAGGAAGAACTCCTCCTCCCAATGGCGAATTGGACCTTCTGGTGGGCCGTGGAGTGACTCTTTGTCCACGGACCCTCGACCCTACCAGGGCCGAGATGATCGAGCGACAGCCAGGTCCGAACCCACGGATCAAGCATCGAGCTAGTAGCAACTAACTGAGCTCGCGGCTGCCTCATGCCCCGGACCAAGGGCAGATAATCATAATGACGCAATATATCACCAGTCGTACGGGTAAGGACCATAAGGAAGGCATAGAGTTCAGCACGTGGACTGGACGGTTCAGGAGCAGGTAAACTCCCACGCATAACTGTACCCAGTTGAAGGGAGAGCCCATCAAGATAACCCAATCTCACAATAGACCAACCACAACGTCGGATTCGTTCATCCGTAGCAAACTTCCCTCCAGAACCATCCAGGCCCCAAGTAGCTCCGGAGAAGCATTGTTGAGCCTTCATGGGGCCCCATTTCCAAAGGAGCCCTTGAGGGGGAGGCAGGTGACCACAAGTGGTATCCACAAAAGGAACTCCTCGGGTAAAGAGAGCACTCGCAGGGTCAGCACCATGGGAATCCTCAACAAAGCACTGACTGCCAGCAATACTGGGGTCCCCGAGGATGGCGTCGGCAGGGCATCCCCAACATCGGTGAAGTGGGGTCTCACGCTCGTCTCCGCAACGAAAATACATGCCAGACGTAAGATAGGCGCTATCTTGAAGTCGGCTCCCAGGCCATCATCCACCAACAGCAATGGTAGTGAGTGGAGCAGCTCTTTGAAACTCTCCGTCGAGCATCTCCTTATGCTTGACCCTGAAGACCGTGAAATCAGCACCTGTGGCCAGGCCTTGCCCACAATAGTGTCGGCTAGCCTGGGCCCAGACAAGAGCAGAGCAAATGGCGCGCGCAGCCGCCGTGACGTGATAACGAAAGTCGAGATCTGTCATCCTCAACGGCTGAGCACCATCCACGTGCCACTCGTCAATGCTAATGGGGCCCCAGCCTAAGCCGAGCACGGTAGCAAAGAGGGCTGCAACGGGGCCTCGTACATGTCGCCATAGAAGGGGGGATCCCTATAAGCTTGCCCCCCAAGGACTCCCAGACTCTACGGACTCCAGATCGAAGACCTTCAGGAAGCGAAACCCAAACCTCGGAAATCAAAGCCAGCTGTTCAATACGCAATCGAAAAAATAGGGTCATCCTTGGTAGCATGCGAAACCCGCAACACCGACGTAGTGCACGACCCAGTAGACCAGAACCCAGAGCAGGAAGCAGCCGAGGAACGGATTTGCCTGAGAGCACCAGGAGAGAGCCCCAGGAGGGAGTGTCCCCAGGATCCAACGGATAGAATACCTGGCTTATACACCTTACGTGAGGCCCCACACAGCCGAGCAAGGTATGCCAATATACGGCCACGTCGACATGAAATCGCTCGCCGCTGCTGGATCTTCCACGTGGCCCGTCTCTTGTGAGCAGTGGTGACGGAGCCCAAGTCCTGCACGCTCGTGGAAAACTGAATGGAGACGCCATGTCCCTTAAACTCATCCTGCAAGAGCCGCTGCGACTCGACAGAGGAAGCAACAGCAAGTGACTCGGCGCTTACGATGAACCCAAGATCAGAAATGTCGTTCTGGAAGGATGCTGCAGCGGGCGGCAAGTGGCGGCGCATGAAGGCGACGGTGCATTGCAAATGCTGCGTGATGTTATCTACATATGACCTGATGGGAACGCGAACTTGTGGGAGGCCTCCAATACCCCATAGAAGTAGCGCTTAACCCAATGCATACTCTGGGTGCAACCAGCCAAGATAGACTCCCCAGGCGCCAACACATTTGATAAACTCCCAGACACTTCAAGAAGCCTCGGAGCCGTGCGCATCAGGAGCCCCGAATACAGGAGGTGCCCAGGGCACCCTTGATGAATAGCAAGATGCAGCAACTTACCGGGGCTAACCGAGTCGAAGAACTTCTCGAGGCCCCAGTGGAGGGCGCAGGAGTGAAACCCGCAATCATGGGCCACCTCATGGGCCAGCCAACGAAACAGCGCGGCCTCCGAGACCGAGGGCCATTTTACAGCGGACTCCCAGAAATCCAAGCGAGCCTTATTCCAATCGTCGATGTCGATCTTCTGGCCCTGCAGCGCGGTAGATACTAGGGCACTTGACGATCGCACGTTCCGCGCAAATGGACTTGGGGAGCATGGCCATGAGACAGACATGGCACTGAGGTGGGAAACGCAACGTCTCTTCAACCTGGTGGGGGATGCCCGTAAACACCTCAAGCGCATCGATGGGCACCGACAGGGGAGCACGAGGCGACCACCGATCAACGCCAAGTGACGTGGTAGCCTTGAAACATGCGCAAGCACGGGCGGCGTCTGCAACTTCCAGCGGTGCACGGTCTTCTTGAGAGACGATGGCAAAGGACCTGAGCTTGTCCATGCCAGCATTCAAACATCGAGACTGCTGAGAGGGAGGGGTCCGCCACGCTTTCTATGTTTTCCCCCGGGAACTCATCATCGACTTCGGGGCGTTGACGATTCCATTGGGCGTCTCGGGATACTGAACCCAAACCTTCTCCTCAGCCTTAAGACACCTATGCACTGGGCTAGCACCTCGAGGAAGCCAAGCCTGCAACCAAGCACGCATGCTGGCCTTGGTCCTAGCACGCGCGAGAGTCCAATCTTTGACGCAAACCAATCCACAAGCATCAGCCTGGTTCTTCAGGTCCCAGGGCTTCACGGGGGATTGGTCTAGACATCGTTCCAACTTTCAGCATCTTCTGGACTCTCAAGAGGCTCAATCTGCGAGAAGACGTCGGGTGCCAATTCCGTCAAAACGGTGCGGTGCTGTCGAGAAGCGTCAGAAAAGCATGTCTTTTGCACGTGAGCTTCCACAACTCATACAGACGGCTAGAAATAAACGACCAATAAGACAAGTCAGGATTCCGAAAACTCTGCGCCTGCACACTGCGAGTCATCAGAGACAAGTCTTTTCGCCTGGGGATGCTCCCACGGCCTACGTATCGGCGCGGGTCGGTAACGAATGCGCATGCACGAGATAAAGAGCGCAACTCAATAGCACGAGACCAAGGCAGATACTGCATACTTAAGCTCCGAGATAACCATTCCTTCGCGCGGTCAATGATAGCATCACACAGGTCACCCGGGATGTTCATGGGGGCCCCCAGGAACTCAGGGGCAGCAGCAGTCATATAAGTACGCCAGTGATTGTCAGGACCACGGGCTTCGGGGATCCCCAAGGACTTCACGCGCTGACAGAGGGGCTCCACCATAGCCTCCAGGTTCAGGGTCACGCCCAGACACGCGTGGGTCTTGAAGGGGGAACGGAGGTCGGCAGTCACTTCCAGGTAGGGAAAGAGCAAACCGGAGCACACAACATAATCAATCATCGTTCCACCAACCGAGCACGTGAACTGAACATTCTTAGGCCCGATGGTTTTACCTCCCAGGAGTTCCAAGATTCCAGCGTCCTCCAGGAAATCAACCGACATGTTGAAATCCCCCATCAGCAACCACGGGATCGACAGGCCCCGAACAAACTCGGCAACTCCACGCAACCGATGAAAGTTAGTTCCAGAGACTCCAATAGATGGAACAAGATAGATAACACCAGCAGCTACAGTGCAATTCATGAGACGCAACTCGAGAAATAACCAGCATTCACCTGATCCCACCTGCACTGCCCCTTTAGCCTGAATCAGAAAATTACGCAAGGAGAGACGAGGCTGGACAACAGCAGCAACTCCACCATGTGTGCCTCCACCTGGCGATGCCAGCGCATCCTGGAAGTGTGGGGGCCACTTCGTGTGACGACGCGTCTTCTTGGCCAGGATGCATCCAGGCCTCTCTGATGATGCTCAGCCATTAATATGGCATCAACCTCAGTGACCTTAGCTGCTAAAAAAGCCTGAGTGACCTTCGACCACTGAGTGACATTCGCAAGCTTCAACAACCCGTGCTTGGCCGCCTGGGGAGGCGGAGGGGGAGCGCTAGAAGCCAGACCGAGCAGAAGGGCGTCAGAGGCGGCAGCGCCTCCTGCAGCAGCACCAGCGCAACGCGCATCACCTGCATCGCCGCCTGGCCCGACCTTGCCCATCTGCTCAACCGCAGCGCTGCAGAAGACGCGGTACATGTCGCGAATGACGCTCTGCACATGACGATCACGCTTGGCTGACTTTGCCACAATGCGCTGTTGAAGGGTGTCTGCATATCCCTTAGCTTGTTGGGCGTCCAGTCCACTCGCAGCAGCTCGGCGCTTGAGATCGCGAAGATGTCCGCGCTCGCCCTCCTCCAGGTCGTTATCGCCAACCTCGCTTCCCATGTCCGAGTAGGCGTCCTGGTCGTGTCCGCCGCGCACTCGCTGCAAATGCTGGCGGCGCTGCTGCGCTGCTGCCATTGGGGAAGCACGGCCCCGAGTGCTGCACGAGCTAAGCCAACTCATCGTCGTCGAACTCGCGCAGGTGCGCCTCGAGGCACGCATAGTCCACCAGGCGGCCACGCGGCCAAGAAGCAGCAGGAGCGTCGGGCTGCTCCACCTCCATGTCCTCGGCGGCCGCCCGGCCTGGGGGAACGCCGTCGGCGGCGCCGCCTGCGGCGGCGGGTGGGTGGGTGGGGGGGGGGGGGGGGGGGGGGGGGGGGGGGGGCGCGAGCCCCGACCGCGGCGCCAGCAGCCCGCGGGGCCTTGGCGGCCTGGGCGCGCTGCTGGGCGCGCAGGCGGCGCTGCTCCTCAACCTTCTCCATCTTGAACGTTGAAGGCGGTCTTGGCAGCGTCCGCCTCTCTCGTCGTCGTCCGAGCCACCCCGAGGTTCTGCGCCGCCTCAGTATGACTCTTCTGCATCTCTTCCATCGTAGCCTTCGCCTTGTTGTAGCGGTCCAAGCGCCATTGGACCTCCTGGTAAGCCATCCGTTCTTGCTTGGTGGCGTACTCGACCTTCTTGGCCAGCTCAGGCCTGCGCAATAGCTGTGAGCTCGTCCAGCTCGCTGTCAGAAAACACACGAACCTCAGGAACTGGAGGGGGTGCAGCTTCACGTGCCACACCAATCAACGCGGGGTAATGGACAGACCACTTCTCCAGCTCTCGTAGTAGTTGTGGAGGCATTGGCACCGCAGCAGCGCCACGGGCACCTCCACCCATGCCCCAGTCACCATGACTAGGAGCAGCGTAGCCAGACGTGCACGTGCACTTGCCACCGCACTTGCTGCAGGCGCGGTGACCGTGGCGCGTGAACCCCCAGTAATTGCAGACGGAGCAGACCTGGTACGAGCGATCCTTGTCGTTCTTCTTCTTGTAGCTGGCCTTGGGCACTGACTGCCATGCCCAAGAGCCACCGCCACCAGCAGTGTGCCAGGGCGCGCGGCCGCGCCGCGACATGCCGCAAACGCGTACACTGAATGTAAAAGAAACTGCCCGACCGCCAAAGGCCTTGCCCGCCGCGGACTAGCGGCATCCGTGCGTGCCAATGCGGGCTCAGCCCGCCAAAACATTAGCCTTGAGCCAAAATGGCTACGGACAAGGAGGAGGAGAGGAGGAAGGGGGGGGGGAGGGGGAGGGGGAGGAGGAAGGGGGAGGAGGAGGAAGTGGGGGCGGGGGGGAAGGGGGAAGATGGCGAGGAGGAGGAGGATGCGAGGAGGGGGAGGGGGAGGGGGATGGGGGTGGAGGAGGGGAGGAAGAGAAGGGGAGGCTGAGGAGGAGGAGGATGAGAAGGAGGAGAAGGAGAATGGGGGGCGCGAAGAGGAGAGGAGGGGGGTGCGAGGAGGGGGAGGGGAGGGGGATGGGGGTGGAGGAGGAGGAGGAGGAGGAGGAAGAGGGGGGGAGGAGGAGGAGGACGATGAGGAGGAGGAGGCGGAGGCGGATGTGGAGGAAGAGGAGAAGGAGAAGGGGGAGGAGGACGACGAAGAGGAGGAAGATGACGAGGAGGAGGAGGAGGAGGAGGAGAAGGGGAAGATAAGATACGATAAGAAAGCCCGTGGAAACCAGGTCAAGCCTGGGCACGTCCGTACATTCAAGCAACATGCGGAAACTTACCTCCGCTCTTTGGGGGCAGCCCCCTCTCCAAACGGGACAGTGCCCCCTTTCCCAGCTTAAGTGGGAGGACGGTCGGTCTTGCAAGACTTGGCAAGACCCTGAACATTCAACGTGGCGTGAGCGCCACAGTGAGCACAATGCACAACTCCCCGCAGCACTCGGAGGCTATGGTTCCTGGCACAACTGGGGTACAGAGGGTGGGCAGACGGGTCAGCCGAGAGGTGGGCGGGGCCAGGGCAAGAACCTGTGCGAAAGTCATGGACGCGACCTCTGAGGCTGAAACGGCGTGCGCACATCTGACACTTCAAAAATGAACCGACTTTGCGCGGCTCATCATGGCCAGCACTCCGCAACCTCTGTTTCCTGACAAGGAAGGAGGGGATAGGGGGAGGGAGCGGTGGCGGGCGGCCGAGCCGATCCGAGGTCCTCCTCGGGTTGGCTTCAAGAACTTCTTGATGCACCGCCAGTCGGCGGTCAAGCGTGTGAGGAGTCACCCTGTCTACATACAAGGTGAGGCCAACCTGTTCTTGGTAAGCCAGTTTTTCTTGCTTGGTGGCGTACTCGACCTTCTTGGCCAGCTCAGTCTGCGCAATAGCTGCGAGCTTGTCCAGCTCGCTGCCTGAAAACACACGAACCTCAGGAACTGGAGGGGGTGCAGCTTCACGTGCCACACCAACCGGCGCAGGGTAATGGACATACCGCTTCTCCAGCTCTCGTAGTAGTTGTGGAAGCATTGGAACCGCAGCAGCGCCACAAGCACCTCCACCCATATCCCAGCCACCATGACTAGGAGCAGCGTAGTCAGACGTGTACTTGTACTTGCCACCGCACTTGCTGCAGGCGCGGTGACCGTGGTGCGTGAACTCCCAGTGATTGCAGACAGAGCAGACCTGGTACGAGCGATCCTTGTCGTTCTTCTTCTTGTAGCTGGCCTTGGGCACTGACTGCCATACCCAAGAGCCACCGCCATCAGCAGCGTGCCAGGGCGCGCGGCCGCGCCACGACATGCCGCAAACATGTACACTGAGTGTAAATGAAACTGCCAGACCGCCAAGGGTCTTGCCTGCCGCGGACTAGCGGTATCCGTGCGTGCCAATGCGGGCTCAGCCCGCCAAAACATTAGCCTTGAGCCAAAATGGCTACGGACAAGGAGGAGGAGGAGAGGAGGAGGGGGAGGGGGAGGGGGAGGAGGAGGAGGAGGAGGAGGAGGAGGAGGCGGAGGCGGAGGCGGAGGCGGAGACGGAGGCGGAGGAGGGGGAGGAGGAGGAGGAGGAGGAGGAGGAGGAGGAGGAGGAGGAGGAGGAGGTGGAGGAGCAGGAGGAAGAGGAGCAGGAGGAGGAGCTCTTCCAGTGCTCTTTCATCTTCAAAATCGTCGAATATGGCCACCGCGCCGCTGCTCTGCCCGCGGCGTGGCGCGGAGGTCGCGCCAGGCCGCGCATCCTGCCGCCGCTGGGTCCGCTTCGCTCCTGCGGGCGGCGGTGGCTGCGGCTGGGGCCCCTCGAGCAGCCCGCGGAGCTGCCCGAGCGCTAGCAGCGGCGGCAGCGTGGGTTTCAGGTCGTGCTCCGCGCGCAGGTCGGGTCTCCTGGCGCCGTCTCTGGCCCTCGCCCTTTCTGCCTCGAGCTGCCTCCGTGCGGTCTCCAGCCGCATGCCGTCCTGCATCCGCTGGCCTCCTTCAGCTTCCTTCAGCGGCTTCTCATCGTCGTGGGCCGATGCGCTTCTCGCCGCTGCAAGGAGTCTGGTCTTCCTCTCCTCAGTCTCCGTCTCGCTCAGCTGGCCCGCTTCAGCCTCACCGAAGCAGCCTTGCTCCTCCTCGCGGGCCCCTCGCCGCTGGACGGGTCCGCCCCATTATCCCTCGCGGAGGGCCCCCCTGGCCATTGCTTTGGCCAGAGGTGGGATGGGGGTCCTGTCGGCGTTGCCTCGCGATGCTTCCGCCGCTGGGCGGATCCCTCCCGTAATCCCTCGCTGGAGGGCCCCCGGCCATTGCTTTGGCCAGAGGTGTGGGGGGGGTCCTGTCGGCGTGGCCTCGCGCTGCTTCCGCCGCTGGGCGGATCCCTCCCATTAGCCCTCGCCGAGGGGCCCCTTGCCACTGCTTTGGCCAGAAGTGGGAGGGGGTCCTGGCGGCGAGGGCGGCCCAGGTCGCTGTCGTGCGCCGCGTCGTCCCGCTGTTGCTGTGCGCCGCGGTCCTGGTCCGCAGCTGCCTCTCTCTTCTCCTCGCCAAGCCCTCGCCTCTGGACGGATCCTTCCCATTTTCCCTCGCTGAGGGGCCCCTGGCCACACCTTGGGCCAAAGCTGGGAGGGGGTCCTGTCGGCGTGGGCGGCCCTGGTCGCCGCCGAGCTCCGCGTCGTTGTCGCCTTGGTGCATCTCGTCGCCCAGGTCGTCCCTCAGGTGTTGCACGCCTGTCCTGATCCGCAGCTGCTGCTGCTCTCCTCCTCGCCAGGCCCTCGTTTGGCTTTTTGTGTACAACAAAAAGACACAACGGAGCACTTCCTTCAGTGAGAGTGACCCCTTGTGGGGGCCTATGAAGAAAGAGCTTGGAGGGAGGATGTATTACAACAGCGTTGATGAGTCGTGGGTTTGCAGTGGTCCCCTTCCCTGTTCCTCCTCCTCCTCTTCCGCCTCCTCCTCCTCCTCTTCCTCCTCCTGCCCCCTTCTCCTGC
This sequence comes from Prorocentrum cordatum, assembly GCA_963575745.1. Taxonomy (NCBI): domain Eukaryota; class Dinophyceae; order Prorocentrales; family Prorocentraceae; genus Prorocentrum; species Prorocentrum cordatum. The sequence continues at coordinate 51,239 of CAUYUJ010001656.1, forward strand.
TACATCCTTCTCCTCCATTTCCTCCTTCCTCGTTCCAGCCTCCTCCACCCCGTCCTCGGCATCCTCCTCCCTCCTGGACCCTTCCTCCCTTTGCACTTGGAGGAGGGACCAGGATAAAGGAGGGTAATACGAGGAGGAGGAGGAGGAGGAGGAGGAGGAGGAGGAGGAAGGCGGAGGAAGGAAGTATGAAGATGAGGATGAAGAGGAGGAAAGGAAGCGGTGTAGAAGGGACAAGGAAGGAAAGAGCAAGGGAAAAAACGAGGAAGGGGACGAGGATATTACAAACAACAGACGGGGAGAGGAGGAGGGAGGGGCGGGGGAAACAGCAGGAGGATGAGGAAGACAAGGGGGAAACTAAGGATGTGAACAACCATAGCGAGGAGGAGGAGGAGGAGGAGGAATAGGAGAAATAGGAGGAGGAAGAGGAGAAAAAGAGGTAGGATGAGGAGCAAGAGAAATAAGAGGAGGAGCAGGAGGAGACGGAGGAGGAGGAGGAGGAGGAGGAGAAGGAGGAGGAGGAGGAGGAGGAGGAGGTGGAAGAGGATGGGGGACGAGGACGAGGAGGACGAGGACTAAGGAGGACGAGGAGGAGGAGGAGGAGGAGGAGACAGAATGAGGAATACATCTGCGAAAGATGGAAGGGAAGAGAAAGGTCGAGGGGAGGAGGAGGGCCTCCCTCCGACCCGCCCTTCCCTCCTCCCGCGCAGGGCGCAGCCGCCAGCCGACGAAGAGCCGCCATGGCGAAGGGCGCCTTGGCCGCCCGCGGGCGCCGCGCCGGCCGCGGCCGTCTCGGGGCCGACCAACCGAGACATCGGCGGACTTGCAGAGCAAGGGGCCCAGATCCAAGGTGACTATCGGAAGATCAAGGCGGCATTCTGCTCGCTGCCATGGGCCCTGGGGGGCCTTCGCCGGGCGTCCGGGCCATCAGGGAGCTGTTCGGGATGAAGAGCCGCTCCAGGGGAATGGATCGAGACCTCTGGGGGTCCACCCTGTGGGGAAGATCTCGGCATTCCAGAGCGAGGGAAGCGAGGGGGATCGATCGATATGTGTGTGTGTGGGCGTTTTCCAGCCTCCTCGTCGCGACGGCTTGAATCCCGTTTAAAGCTTCCGGCCAAAACGTTCCCCTGGGAGGATCTACGGGCCGGCTTTTTGACACCCGACCCGAAAGGTCCTCCAACCGTTGGACGCTCTTTGTCAGTCGCATATCCAGACGGCATATGCGTGTATACATATATATAGAGAGAGAGGGAGAGAGAGAGAGAGAGAGAGCTTTCAGTCCGGGCGTTTTCCCCACCGTTCGACCGCTGGGGCGACTTCTTCGTGCAGCGGGCCGATCGAAGATGAATCCGGGGCGTCAACTGGCCGCAGGGAAGGGGTCGGGACCACTGGGGCTGCGCATTTCAAGAGTCACGCCGCCAGACGTCTAGGCCGGCGGCCTTCTGGGGCGAGGGGCAGAGAAGGAGAAGAAACGAGAAGGAAGGGGAGGAGAAAGAGGAGGAGGAAGAGAATGAAGGAGGAGGGGAGGGAAAAAAACAACGCAAAGAAGGAGAAGGAGAGGAGGGGCAAGGAGGGGATGGTAGCAACGCGAAGGAGGAGAAGGAGGGGAAGGCAGGGGAGGAGGCGGAGACAGGATATGGCAGGTTCCCCCCCTCCCCTCGTCCGAAGACGCAGTGCCGAGCTCGCTCTTGCCCTTGAGGCAACTCTTCCAAGGAAGCTCAGGCGTCGACCCGCTGATGCTACGGAGCAAGCTCTACGACAGCAGTCGTGTAATCAAAGAGGAGGAGGAGGAGGACGAGGAGAAAGAGGAGGAGGAGGAGGAGGGGGAGGAGGAGGGGGAGGCGGAGGAGGAGGAGAAGGAGGAGGATACGGTGAAGGGAACAGCAGGAGGGGGAGGAGGAGGCGGAGGAGGAGGAGGAGGAGGAGGAGGAGGAGGGGGAGGAGGAGGAGGAGGAGCTGAGGGACGGGAGCCGCGGTGCCCAGGCCGAAGCCTGCGGTGCCCAAGGGAGCCCCAAACCACAAGACGGCCAAAGAGGGGCTAAAGACCGCCACTTGTGGGACCCCTCGAGCCATCTGGGGATCGTTGGAAGCCCTCCAGCACCGTCCTGGGGACATCTTGAAGCTATCTTGGTCTTGGGACGTCCAAGCACCCTGTTTCCGCTCTCTTTCGCCGTCTTGGATGCCCCGCACAGGCACTCGCAGGCCCCCGTGGGCGCCCGCAAACCCAATGGCAAAGATCAAGTTGTCCTTCCAACTCCACTTCTTTCCCTCATCCCACGCATGCGAGGCCCGTGGGTGCCCCTCCCGGGCAATTGGTGCACTCGTTGGGGTTCTCGTGGGCTGCCTTGGACTCCTATACCGCCTCCCGCCATTCATGCTGCCTTCCTCATCCTCCACCAAGCATTTTAACATCTCGCGGGCGTGACATTCGCTGCGCTTTTCACCGAAGCCGAAGCAAGCACGTTCCAAAAACGTGTGGCGACAACTTCTGCCCCATGAAGGGGGTGAAGATGAACAATGAACGGAACACAGCACGGGGAGCTCCCGCGACAGCCGCAGTCTGCTGTACAGGGTGGCTGTCCACCTCTGCGAGCAAAACGTAATGCGCCTGGGAGAAAAATGATGGAATTGTAGACACTACACGTACGCACATCAGAAACGATCTGAACAACACGGCCATCATACAGATGGCGAGGCAGCAGCTGTAGTCTGAAGCACGGGAGCAAACAAATACCACAACCGATTGAGACTACATCACAGCCACCCTCGGCCATCTTGCAAGACCAACCGAGACATCATCATGACGGGCTAGTGTGGCCCACCCTCGTCCTCCTCCTCCTCCTCCTCCTCCTCCTCCTCCTCCTCCTCCCCCTCCTATCCTCCTGTGTTCCCTCCCCAGCCCCATAGTCCTCCTCCTCATGATGATCCCCCTTTAGCCTACTCCGATTCCCTCCTCCCTACTGGGTAGTCCTCCTCGTTCTCCTCCCCCTCATCGCCGTCATTCTCGTGAAAGCGGACGCCACTGCATCTTATCAAGGGAACTGGATGCTCACAAAGCAAGCACGCGGAAATGAAAGTCTGGTCAAATCCAGATTCGAGTCGGAACAGGCCACCCGCGATGCCTCAAAGGCCATGGGAGCCTCTCCCTTCTCCGTCTACCCAGCAGTTCTCCGGCGGCAGACGTCCCCGAGTCCTCAGATCTGGCCCGCGGAGCCTGGGGCCGGTGGAATGAACAAAACGATCCGCCGCCGAACTGGGCACGGCTTGTCGGATCACCACCGCATGCTCTGCAAGGAGTGTTCCTCGTGAGTCCTCTCGCGACCGCACTTTTCAATACGGACCCCTGCCCCTGCTATGGCCAGGATGTCTCACTTTGGACACGTCCGCAGTGATACGAAACAACATTGCATAGGTATGTCGATACCATTTTGATGGGCCTGTTTTTCACCACCTCCACCACCATAAGTTGGAGGGAGGAAGGAGGTGGAGGACGAGGAGGAGGAGGAGGAGGACGAGGAGAAAGAGGACGAGGAGGAGGAGGAGGAGGAGGAGGAGGAGGAGGACCCCCTGCCCCTCCAACTTATGGTGGTGGTTGTGGAAAACAGGCCCATCACATTTGGCGATGAGCCTTGCCACCATATCAACTGATAGCCGGATCCCTGCCCCTCAACCTCTCCGAACCCTCCCGGGGTCTAACCCTTGGGGCCGCTTACCCCACCGGCCCGAGGGCCTCGGGCCGAGGTGCGCCCTCTGACCTCCTCCTCCTCCCCCTCCTCCCCCTCCACCTCCTCCTCCTCATCCCCCTCCTCCTCCTCCACCTCCTCCTCCTGCTGCTGCTCCTCCTCCTCCTCCTCCTCCTCCTCCCTCCTCCTCGTCCTCCTCCTCCTTGTCCTCCTCCTCCTGATTCCCCTCCTCCTCCTCCACCTCCACCTCCTCCACCTTCTTCTCCTCCTCCTTTTCCTCCTCCTCCTCCTCCTCCTCTTCTCTCCCAAACGGCACCCGTTTCAGGTGCTAGGCTTCTGGGTGCCGCGGGGCTCTCTCGCATACCTTTCCAATAGCCTCCCAAAAGCTGGTTCTGGGGGCCTCTCGGGGCCCTCCTGGGCGCATCTTGCCAGTCATTGGTGCCACCTTGGGCCGTTCCGGATGCCGCTCTACCTTCGTTTGGGTTCGAAACACCTGCAACGCCCGATTGGTTTGGATCCAACACACCTGCAACGCCCGATGAACAAACAACACACTAAAATTCATCAGGTTCTGACGATTCCAGCCGTCTCGGGTTTCTCCTTCCATCTTGCAATCTGCGGATGCTCTCTGCGGCTGTCCTGACTGCCTCTCGGGCCCCCCACGAGATATCTGCGCCTTCTGGGCACCTTTTTCGGTCGTCCTGGGCGCCCCCCTGGGAGCCCCCCTGGAGCTCCTCCAGGAGCCGAAAAAGCAAGTATCGATACCCTTTTCTCCCTCCCGTTCCCCCGACCACCCCGCTCTGCCGTTTTCGCCTCATTTGTTTTGGTTGGAACACCATGTGGGACCTGCTCTAGGAAAGTAACATACCGTGGACGGCTATGCCCTTTTCTCCGACCCTGTGCAGTGCCGAACGCAACGGCCGAATTGTCCATAGACGTATCCACCCCAATGCGTCTATAGACGTCACGGCAACCAATGCTTCCATAGACGCTTCTGTCTAGAACGCGACCACGGCAGTCGGCACTGGCCCCGGATATTCCTATTTTGGAAGCAGGTCGACTTGGCCTCCAATTTGTTGGGCCCCTCTGGGCCCCCCAGCACGCTTTCTGGGTATGGAGGAAGCACCGAGGCGCCACTAGGTTTAGCTGATGTTTTCGGCCTGGCGGGCGCATGCTCGAAGGCGCCTTGTATTGCCATTTTTTGTTTCCGCGCCCACTAGGCCTAATTGATTTGCGCTTTACCTAAATCGCCACGCAGCATTATTTTCCGTACCATAACGCTACGTTGAGGTCGGACATATCCTCCTACACGCGGATGTTTGGTGGACCGAATATAACATTGTCAAACACTACCCCACATAGCCATCCATGGTAAACGAACCGTCCCCCAATTAGTTCTAATGTTTCCCATCCGTGCTGTGGTGTTGGGTCCTCGTTTTGAAGAGGCGGTCCCCGCGACCCTCCTCCCTCCTTTTTCCTCCGCCTCCCCCTCCTCCTTCCTCCCCCTCCCCCCTGCGTTTCGCTCACTTAATGCAAGCGCTTCGTGGCCCCATAAGGAACTCGACGGGATGCCCCAATGACCAGGTTCGCATGGCGGCCTCGGGCCGCTTCGGCACACCCCTCACGAGGATCGTGGCCCCACAGGAGCTTCGCCGAAAACCCCGGCGGCAAGGTTCGCATGGCGGCGCCGGGCAATTTCGGCACACCCCTCACGAGGATCGTGGCCCCATGGGGGGCTCCACCGAGAAGGCGCCAGTGGCTGGCGGCCTCGGGCCATTTCGGCACACACCGAACGAGCATCGTGGCCCCGTAGGGAGCTCAACAAAAGGCGACAGTGACAGGGTTCGCGTGGCGGCCTCGGGACATTTCGGCACACACCTCACGAGGACTGTGGCCCCATAGGAGCTCCGCCGAAAGCGCCATTGGCAGGGTTCGCGTGGCGGCCTGGGGCCACCTCGGCACGCCCTTCACGAGGATCGTGGCCCCACAGGGAGCTCCACCGAAGGCGCCAGTGGCAGGGTTCGCACGGCGGCCTCGGACCATTTCGGCACACCTCTCACGAGGATCGTGGCCCCATGGGGGGCTCGACCGAAGGCGGCAGTAGCAGGGTTCGCATGGCGGCCTCGGGCCATTTCGGCACTCCCCTCACTGAGGATCGTGGCTCCGCAGGGAGCTTAACCGAAGGCGCCAGTGGCAGGGTTCGCATGGCGGCCTGGGCCATGTCAGCACACCCCTCACGAGGATCGTGGCCCGTGGGAGCTCCGCCGATGGCGCCATTGGCAAGGTTCGCCTGGCGGCCTCGGGCCACCGCGGCGCACTCCTCACGAGGATCGTGGCCCCGCAGGGAGCTCCGCCGAAGGCGCCAGCGGCAGGGTTCGCACGGCGGCCTCGGACCCTCTCGTCGCACCCCTGCCGAGTAGCAGGGTTCGCGCGGCGGCATCGGGCCATTTCGGCACACACCCCTCGCGAGGATCGTGGCCGCATAGGGAGCTCCGCCGAAGGCGCCAGTGGCAGGGTTCGCGCGGCGGCTTCGGGCCATGTCGGCACACCCTTTCACGAGGATCGTGGCCCCATGCAGAACTCCACCGAATGCCACAGCGGCAGGGTTCGCACGGCAGCCTCGGTCCACTTCGGCACACCCCTCACGAGGATCGTGGCCCCACAGGGAGCTTAACCGAAGGCGCCAGTGGCAGGGTTCGCATGGCGGCCTCGGGCCACTGCGGCGCACTCCTCACGATGATCGTGGCCCCGCAGGGAGCTCCGCCGAAGGCGCCAGTGGCAGGGTTCGCATAGCGTCCTCGGACCCTTTCGTCGCGCCCCTCGCGAGAATCGCGGCCCCATGGGGGGCTCCGCCGAAGGCGCCGGTGGCAGGGTTCGCGCGGCGGCCTCGGGCCATTTCGGCACACACCCATCGCGACGATCGTGGCCCCAAAGGGAGCTCCGCCGAAGGCGCCATTGGCAGGGTTCGCGCGGCGGCTTCGGGCCATTTCGGCACGCCCCTCACGAGGATCGTGGCCCCATGCGAAACTCTACCGAATGCCCCAACGGCAGGGTTCGCACGGCAGCCTCCGTCCACTTCGGCACACCCCTCACGAGGATCGTGGCCCCACAGGGAACTCCGCCGAAGGCGCCAGTGGCAAGGTTCGCATGGCGGCCGCGGGCCATGTCGGCACACCCTTTCACGAAGATCGTGGCCCCATAGGGAGCTCCACCGAAGGCGCCAGTGGCAGGGTTCGCATGGCGGCCTCGAGCATGTCGGCACACCCCTCACGTGGATCGTGGCCACATAGTTGCGCTGCTTCAACAACCGCGCCTGGGCGTCGTACTCCGCCGTGTCGACGTGCAACGCCA
>CAUYUJ010001656.1:60769-98540 GCA_963575745.1 Prorocentrum cordatum
AGGTCGGGCATGTCCCCGTTTAGGCGGATTTGGGGCGAAACATTTGAAACTTTGAAAAAAATGCACCCACATAGTCACAACATGCTCAGAACATCGTCCCCCGACTACTTCTTGGATAATTGTGGGATGCTCCTCCTGTGGAGGCACGCGCCCGACGAAAAATCTATACCGATTCGGACCGAGCTGGGCGAACTGGGTATACTGATTCGGACCGAGCTGTTTGGACGCCCGCAATGGGTACGGAAACCATGGTCACAATGCCCAACAACAAATGTTGTCCCAAACCAACAGCGGCCGCTGTTGGGCAAGCGGCCTTCTGTCTCGAATGGACACAGACCACGGCGGCGCGGACAGCAAGTCCTGTTCAAAATGGACAGGAACTGCTGTTGGGCATCGTACCCATTCTTTCCGTACCCATGTCGGGCGTCCAGAAGCTGGGCGAACTGGGCAATGACCGAGGTGGATCGGTTGAACCCGGTCTGCCTCCGGTGGGGGGCGGGAGCTGCGCCGACCCACCTCGGGATCGGCACTCTCGGGGGCGGCCAGGCGGGGGGCGTCCAAGAGGGGGGGGGGCGCGCATCATGGCAGGCGGCACGTGCGCAGCTGAGGGGGCCTCCTCCCTCCTCCCTCCTCCCTCCTCCTCCTCCTCCTCCTTCTCCTCCTCCTCCGGACGCAATGAGATTAGAAGAGGCGCCATGAAATCGTGGGAAAGAGCATGGTTCACGCCAGGATATCCCCCCCCCGTCATCACCCCCCCCGAAATCGACATTCTCGGGCTTCCCCGAACACGGAACCGGACAGAGGAAGCAGCTACAGTCAAAATTGTCAGCAAGGATGCGCGATGAGGAGGCAAGCCCCTCGGACGCCCACGTCGAGGCGCTCTGAGCGCGGCTGGCCGTCGAGAGTGGTCGAGGACGGTCCGAGGAGGCAAGGACGCAGGCTGCGCAGTGGTAAGGAACCGAACTCTATACACCGACGCTGGTTCCGGCCCCGCACTGAAGCTCGCACAAGAAAACGGATCCCGGTGTACACGGGATCCTGGTGTATGCATTCGTCGTTGTCTCCCTGGGAAAACGGGGAATAGAAACATACACTACACCACCCCGACGTCGTCCCCGACCCCCTAACACGCCCTGGGATTGAAGAACATCCCCCCACTGGTAATGTATATGCTCCAGTTTCCGACCTGCAAAGTCGCGCATCGTTACTATGGGCTTCGTCCTGGGGGGGGGGTCATGGTAGACGAGCGCGTTCACCACTCGCAAAGTAACTACTCGCAAATGGCCAACCCCCCTGGAGGATCTACGATACGTAACATCGAAGCAGACATGTGTCTTTGTTCGGACGTTTGCGAGTAGGCAAGTTGCGAGTAATGGAGCGCGCTCGGTGGCGCCGGATCCTCCCCCCACGCGCGCGGAACGAAGCCGCCCCCAAAAACAAATCTGGGGTGAAAAACCGGCCCACACGTCGAAGGGTCGGCGGAATTGCCTAGCTTTTTGCCCCGTGCTGGTCAAAATCCTCATAGGATTCGTCTGCTGCTGATCCCGTGCCTCATCTTGTTGAATCGGATGGGTTATTTTTCTTGGTGGCCGCTTGGCCCTTCCCGATTTTTCCTGGTGGAAACCGGCCCTGGGGACTTTTCATCCAGAATGTTTTGGGGACGGTCCCGGATCCCGAAGAAGGCCCCCAGAGGCTGGGATTTGCCAGAAGCCGTCCGTCGTGATTTTCACGCGACGAAAACACGTGTGGGTTCTTTCTTCGAAGACGAAGCGGGGGATAATTCGGGCCATCGCACGTTTCCGCAAGGGCAGCTCTGGACCAAGCGCGCCCAGAGCGGGCCTGCTGAGGGGCCCGATGGCGGTGCCTCCCCTCCCCGTTCCCGAATGGAGGGGGATCAAGACTTTTCCTCGTTCCTCCGCGAACGGGGCGGGGGGGAGGAGGAAACGGATGGAGACAAGAATGGGGGGGACTCAGACATGAGATGCGGAAGTGATAACGGATGTTTTTGCTTGCGCGCATGTGAATAAAGGACGGGCGCTGCAAGCGGCCGCCCTCCGTCACCCCAAGCAAAAGGGCGGCGGCGAGGGGAGACGATTACGCAAGAGACAAGGCGAGTTCAATAAAACCGACTGGTCGAAACTGATGCTCCACCGCGTTTGTTGTGCCGCGTCGGTTAGCGCGTGCAAGCCACGCTCCAACCAGCAGGGCCAACCAGCGATTAACAAGACAAGCCCTCACTCAAGTGCGCGCTCTACTCATTAGCTTCGTGCTGCTCCGAGAACCTAGTTCCTGGGAGCAGCCCGATCATTCTCTCGCCTTTCTCTGCCATTCCGAAGGCCGTTGGCTGCGATGGCATAGCACTTGCAAGCCCAGGCCACCGTCGCCTGTAGCCAAAATGGTTAGATGGTGGACGACGCGAAGTCTTGGCAATTCTGGTCGTCCACGTCCTTGGTAAAGCTTCTGTGGTGGAAACTGGAACTGGGCACGGTATCTTTGTGCCGCTCGTCACGCAACTTGGAAGCATCGTGGTCGTAGCCGAGCTTCCTCTTCATTGCGTCGAGGATGAGGTCGCGGCCTCCGTTCCTGGTCGTCATGGGGGCGACCCTCAGGCCTCAAATACTGAGCCAAAAGATGTCGCCAATCTGCTTGGTGCGACATTGGTTGGATATCCACCACATGTGGCAGGCCAGACTGGTTTCTGAAGGCGGTCGACCATCGTCCGCGGCCGGTGCTGCGAAGACGGACATCCCGTCCACGAGAAGCGTTGCTGGTGCAACATAGCCGCCCTCCTCTCTCAGCTTCCTGATCTCGCCGGATGATGCTGGCCCATGGATCAGCTCGTGGAGCGCTGTGGCTCACCCGCTGCTCCGCAGGCCGCGAGCAGCTCAGAGCCAAACGAAGACCTCCACGCAAATTTGTGCGAGCGGCTCACAGCGTCGAGCACGTGGCAAACCTCCTCGCTGGTGTTGCGGCACTTACTCAAACGCATGTAAATGTTTCATCGCATGCCGTTGCTGGTCTCCCCCCCCCCGCGCGAAGGGGCCGCCGCTGCGCGCGCGCCGCTGGCCAGCGCACTCCTTGACAGGAAAGGCAATGCGCGCCTCGATCTTCTGCGCGGCGATGGCGCCAGGACCGCTGAGTTGAGTTGCGTTGCGTGTGGCATGAGAAGATTGTTCTTGGCCCTCTGCAGTGCAACAGTGCACGCGGCGACGCGGAGCTGGGCCAGCAGGGCGCACGCGGCTGCTCCCAGCAAAGAAACGAAGAGGTATTGAAATGTACCTCCCGCCGGTTCGTCGGCCTTCGATATGACGTGGTTGACGTGCCTAACCAGTGCGTATCAGGGCATCGATGTACTCGTTCTGGTCGAGCGTCGACAGCCGCGGGGGGCGCAATGGAGGGGTGGGCCCACCTGGCGGCGCACCCCCTGACCTCCCCCTGGCCCTGACGCACACGCCGCCCAGAGACATCCGCCCCCCCCGAACCGCGGAGCCACGACCGCGGGCCCTCGGGCGACGATGGTTACGGGCCCAGCCCGACACCCCGGAGGGCGGGCAGCGCCCCATACCCACCGCGCGCCTCGAGGCCACGCGGCGCGCCACCGCGGCGGCGGCCTTGGACGTGTCCAGGCGGAAAGAGGGTGAGCGAGCAGAAGGGCAAGGGTGTGCGCATCTTTGAATGGCAAAGTCAAGGGGGAGGTGCCACGACACAATCACGCCGCGGGGCACCGAATCACATGGTCGGGTCCCCGAAATACGCAGGCCGGCCCGCCCCCCCTCGGGGCGGGCGCGCGGTGTTTGAACCGTCGCACGGGACACGCTGGCCCTCGGCGAGGAGAGCCGGCGGGACCAAGGACGTGCCCGGTCCACAAGCCAGCCGCTGGCGCGGGCACGCTGGCCCTGCATGACCGGCCCGAGCCGCCCTGGGCCGTCTGGCCTGGGGCAGCACGGCATGCCTTGATTGGCGTGCGCAGCTGAGGGCGCACTGGCTCCTCGTTAGTTTAAGCGCACAGCGACAGCGCGCCGGCCGGGGCGCACTGGCATCCCGACGACCGCGCGCCGCGGGCCCACGGAACATCCGCGAGGTGCCGCCGGCGGGACCGAGGACATGCTCGTTCCACCTGCCGGCCGCCCCCGCGGGCCAAAAGGCCACGCTTAGATTGCTCGCGGCCGCCCACGGACAGTCCGCGACGCGCCGCCGGCGGTGCCGAGAACGCGCTCGGCCCGCTTGCTGGCCGCCGACGCGGCCCGAAAGGCCAGGCCTGGATTGCCCTGTGCCGCCCGGGTGTCAGCCTGGGGTAGGCCGCCCAGGCCATGTAGACTTGGGGCGACTCTTCCTGGGGTCCGACTCCACGAAGTCCCGATGCCTTGCTGTCACCGTTTGCCGCAAACAGGGGGGGGGGGGGGGTAAACCGCCCTGGAATGGCGCGGGCGGGCGGGTCTCAAATTCCAAGGGCCCCCCCCCTACGCGGCCCTCGGCGCGGCTAAGGAGGCGGACGGCTTTCGGGTCGCGTTAGTTTAGGCGCCCCCCCCACGCGCCCCCCCCGGCCAGCCGCGCGCGCCCAGCCCGACCCAACCCAAAGCCGGGGCAAGCGAAACCAGCCGCGGGGGGCGCAATGGAGGGGTGGGCCCACCTGACGGCGCACCCCCCGACCTCCCCCTGGCCCTGACGCACGCGCCGCCCAGAGACATCCGCCTCCCCCGGACCGCGGAGCCACGACCGCGGCCCTCGGGCGGCGATGGTTACGGGCCCAGCCCGGCACCCCAGAGGGCGGGCAGCGTCCCATGCCCAACGCGCGCCTCGAAGCCACGCGGCGCGCCACCGCGGCGGCGGCCTTGGACGTGTCCAGGCGGAAAGAGGGTGAGCGAGGAGAAGGGTAGGGGGGCGCGCATCTTTGAATGGCAAAGTCAAAGGGGGAGGTGCCACGACACAATCACGCCACAGGGCACCGAATCACTTGGTCGGGTCCCCGAAATACGCAGGCCGGCCCGCCCCCCCACAGGTTATGTGAGGGCCGCCTGCCACCTGCAGTGTTGGCCGTTACACTCTCGCTACCCCCGACTCGCCCTGTCCCGCGTGTCGCGGGCTTCTGCCGCTGGGGGGGCGTGCGCCGCAACCGCTCGGTCCCGGGGCGGAGACAAGCCAACCGGGGGCGGCGGGGGGCGGGGGCAACCCCCTTTGCATTGGTTGCGGCGAACGCCCCCCGCGTATATAACCTCTAGCGCCTCCAGGGTGCTCGCCGTGCTGGGCGTCGGCGCGGTCCTGCCGGGCGCGGCGCTGCGGCGGCTGCTCCAGCGAGCCAGCCGGCGGGGGCGCCAGCTAGCGGCGCGCGTCGGCGAGCCGCGACAGCGCGGTAGGGGCCGCGCGCGACGTCCAGGCCGAGCTTGCGCAGCGGGGCAGAGCGGACCCGCTCCCTCATGCCGTCGATGGGGACCGCGTAGAAGCCAACGACGACGTCGTTCGCGTTCAGCTTCGCGTTCTCTGGGGTGGGCACGGACTGCAGCCAGTCGATGGTCGCCGAGCCTCGGCTGCCCACTCCTCGGGCGATGCAGGCCGCGTTGCAACGCGCGGCCCCTGGCGGCGCTCGCGGCGGCGTTCCCTGGCGCAGGGCCGCGGCAGCGGTGCCGCGGGCGCGTGCGCGCGGCCGCGCTGCAGCGCACGAGAGACGCAGCAGCTCAGCGTGGTACTGCGTCGCGGCAGCCACGACGCCGGCGCGGCGGGCGCGGGGCCACCCGAGCGTGACCTGCTTGTCATCCGAGTCGAACGTGATCGCGCCCAGCAGCGCGGCGAGGGTGCCTGCGCCCACGGAGCCCAAGCGCAGCGCGGTCAGGGCACGGCGTCGCCGGTCGTTGCGCGCCCAGTCCTCCTTGGCGGCTGCCACGGCAGCTGCCCGGGCCCCCGCGTCCATGCGGAGCGAGGCGGGGAAGCGCGGCTCTGCCGCGCTGAGGCTGTAGCGCCGGGACAGTGCCGCTGCCTCGGCCTGCTTCTCCGGTTTTCCAGGTCGCGAGAGCGCGTCCGCGGGGTTGCTCTCGGACGCGACCCATTCGATTCGGGGGCCCGAACATATACACCACCACCGCCTCCCTCCCCCCCCTCCCTCTCGCTGGAAAGAGAAGAGAAGAGGAATCGACGTGGTGGTGGTGTCTATTCTTTGAGCCCCCATCGATCCGCAATTCTACGCCGAGGACTCCCAGCAGGAGCCAGATCGCTCCGACGATGTCCTTGCTGTGATCGTCGTTGGCGGCGCCGCTGAGGATGTTTTCAAGCGCGGGCGTGTTGTCCTCAAAGAGGATCAGCCGGCCCCGCGGAGCTCGTCGGGGCAGGTGCCCCCTGCACGGCCCTCGGCGCGGCTAAGGAGACGGACGGCTATCGGGTCGCGTTAGTTTAAGCCCCAACCCCGCGCGCCCCCCCCGGCCAGCCGCGCGTGCCCAGCCCGACCCAACCCAAAGCCGGGGCAAGCGAAACTGCGCCGTCGGCCGTCGGGCTGCGGTGCTGGAACACCCCGCAAATGTTGAACTCGTCCTAATCGCCCTTCATGTATGCGAGAACGCCTCGATATGGCCGATGAGCCAGTCCGCGGGCTCTAGGTGTCTGGCGATCTTCAGATTGCCAACTTGCTTCGAGACGCCGGCAACGCAGCCGCCGGACGCCGCGTGCTTGACCTCGAGCTCCGGGCCCCGCCCGGTAGGTTTACTGCACTCCGGCGGGCGCGCGACCCGCGCGAGCTCCGTTGAGATAGCTCGGGGCGCTTTCTTGCGGCCCGTGCCTGGCTCGACGCAGCGCAGGCGCTCGGCCCGCTCGCAGCGGGACTCGCAGCCGCCCAGTAACTGACTGAGGATGGCTGCACTGCCGGGTGGCAGCGTGAAGTTCGCCCCCCGCTGTACTTCCCCTTGCTCGTGCGTCCCGGCATAAGTCGCGCCCTGCAAGGCGGCCTTCTCGACGTCCAATGCGACGTGGACCCAGTCCGGGCGACGCGCCGCCACCGATGACAGCGCGCGCTGCGAGGCGCGCCTCGCTGCCCCCGCGATTGTCTCCAAGGCTCGGGCGCCCATGTCACGGGGGCCTCTGAGCACGTTGCGGCACCGAACTATCATCGCGGTCTGGCCGTCGCGCTCCTTCCGGTGCTTCCACTTGAAGACTTGTCTGGAATCCATGACCACTCGGGCGCCCTCGAGCGCTCGCCTATCGAAGCATTTGTACTTGGCCATGATGGTGAGCTCCTCGAGCACGGCTGCTGCCACTTCCTTTGGCAGCCTCAGCGCTGCCACCTGAACCAAGGGATCGGCGTCGCACTTGATGGCCGCTGGCTTGACAACGGAAGACGTTAAGCGCGGCTGTCCTGAAATCGCCAGCGCCGCAGCTGCCAGGCGCTTCCTCATTGAAGATCACGAATGCTACGAGCGCCCGATTGGTCGAGTCTTCTTTCCACAGCCCACCTCTTCCAGCGAGGCGTAGTCGTCTAGGGCGGCGCCGCGCAGGTAGTAGTGGACGCCGCGACGCTGGCGCCGCGGCGTGCTCGACGGCAGCGTGGATATTCTGCCGGCTGTCGTTGCTCGCCAGCTCCCCCAGCCTTTGCGTCAGATCTTCTGTCCCTTCGACGTCGCGAAAAGCTGCCGACGTCATCTGATGGGCATGGCCGAAGACGCCGCTACCGGCCTTCTCGGGTATAGCTGACTGTGCTGATGGGGGTGATGGGGATTCTCCTTCAGTGGCGCGGGCAGCGCCCTCTGCTACGTCGGTGAGATAGTGATCGAGCGATCCATCTGGGCATGGCCCTGTCTCTGCCTTCAGAAGCATTTCGTGAGCCAGAATGAACTGAATGGTGCGAGCTATCTCCCACCGCTCGCCGGTGTGCATACGGGCGTGAAGCCCTCGATGTGAACCTGTTGAATGTTACCTGGGCTCTGAGGGGTCTACCATATGACTGGGATACGAGCGCTGCCTTGCGAATCGCCCACATACTTCTGCTGGGCGTTATGGCCGCGTCTGCGTGGTGGTCTGCGCGCCCCTCGCGCCCTCCCAGCGGCCGAAGGTCCTGCGGTCCCAGGCCAGGCCAGCCCTCGCCAAGCCAGTGCCAATGTCGTCGAAGGCGGCACAAATGAAGGGCCGGACTTCCTGTAGTTGGCAGACCGCGTCGGCTCGGCGGCACATGACCGCCACTCTGCCTCGACCCGGAGCCACAGGCATGACAGTCCAGGAAAGCGCCCAGACTGGCGCGCACTTCGTGCTGAGACCTGTGGATATCCACATGGTTGCCAACGTCGGAGCGCCCCTCCTCGGATTCTGCAGCGCGCGCCCGGTGGGCGCGGTTGACGCGTGAGATGGGCGCGGCCTCGATTTCGGAGGCAACTCCTGTCAGGTTTTCGCTGAAACGATCGAAGGCGATCAAGCCAGACTAAGGTTCCACTTCGCCGCGTTAGGTGGGTCTGAGCCCAGGATTAGACCGGATAAAACTGGATCGCGCGCGAAGAAGCCGAACGAAGCCGCATTCGCCCACGCGTGGCCGATTACCGACAGCGAGAATAGCAGCTCCGATGCAGTGCTTAAGCCCCCAAAGAACTGCATCCTAGGCCTATCGCGATCTCTCGCATTCGCCACTGCAGACAGCTGGGCTGCACTTTCCCACCGACAGGGGCCGGCGCTGGCGTCGCAGACGCCTCGCGCCTCGCCCGCTTCGTCTGTTCTGAGGGGCTGAGGTGGCAGCAGGGAGCGCTGCGTACTGAATGCGACTTTGCACGGTGAGGCGGCGCCCACGTTGGTGAGGCTGTTGCCCGCGAGTATCGCCTGAGCCAGCATCGGGGTCGAAGTTGGCTGGGGTGTCTTCGCAATCTAACTGATTTGTTCCGCGGCGTGAAGCGCGCGTCGTTATGTCATCCCGCGTCGTTCGACGAAGCGAGCGCGCTGTCGCGGAGCTCTGATATCCATCCGGGCCTCTCGCCCCTTCATCTCCTCGACGACACGCGTCGAGGTCATCCCGTCTTCCGCGCCCACGATGAGGGGCCCCGTAGCGCCGAACAGCTGCTTCCGCGAAACGCCGATGGCAGCGGGCAGCGTCGAGTCATGTTTTGAATCCATCTCGTGCCCGTGGCGCCACCGCGAGCCGCGGCAGATCAGATGCATGGTCACACGGTCCCTGTTGTAAGATGTCGCACTCGATTCGTTGAATGAATGGCGGTGACAGACAGAGTGTACGAATCGTCTGGCGGGCTGGTGGCTGCCTCTTTCGACATTCCTTACATCGTTGACCGCCGTAGGGATAAGGTCGAAGAAGTCTTGCGGCATGCTGGTTCCGCGCAGAGCGCGTTCCATCTTCTCCTCGTGGCGCGCCAGCACTGCGGGCGCAGTTCTCGCACGCGCGTTTCGTGCGAGTCCCCGCGCAGTGCTGACCGCTGCATCGGCAGCCGGTCGTGCCGTCAGTCTAGGCACTTTCCCTGTTGCCGGGCTGGCTGGCAGCCCCAGTCTTGGAAAGCAGTCGCCAGTGCCAAAACTCTGTGGTCCAACGGCGCAGTCGCCAGAACCGCTGCCCTGAGCCCCAGCACCAGACGATGAGCTGGCTCCTGATGTACCTGCGGGCGTTGGTGGCAGAGCAGATTCGGCTGCTTCTCCCTTGTCAGCTCCGCCGGGTAATTGAGCCTGCTGGTCGCTAGAGTTGCGCGGCCCCCTTGGCCGCGCTGGCGCTTGCGGGCATTGGCCGTCGCGCGGGCGCGGACGTGCGGGCGCGGGCGCGCGTGGAGGTCCGCGAGCCTCTGCTTGCTGAGATCGCGAACACGCGCAGGTTAGTCGCGTTCCTTCTCCTCGCTGCAGCCGAGGCACTCCCAGTGGATAGGAGAGCCGTGAATTCGGCATCGGCACGTGGCCGGATTCCTGGAACCATGGGTGAATCCGCCGGCATACTGCGCCTGCACTCTCTGCGGCCATTTCGCTCCCGGTCTCACCCTCGGTGGCTCTGGAGTGCACTGCTGGGAAAGCTGCCGTTTGGACGTCGCATTCGCGATCGTAATTTGCGAAATGCGAGCGCCTGAGGCGGCGACGTGGGTCTACAATTCCCTGGGGAAGTCGTTCGGCCATCCTCCATGGCGAAATTTGGGCGCCGAAGCTACGGTGGCCCCCGACGTGGACGTGCTTGTGATCTTTCGAGCACTTGAGGTTTACGAATTGCTCGATGATCTCGGTGGAGCTGGTGGCAATGCCTGTGGTCTTCCTCTCGTTACCCACGCGGCGACCACGGAGTCCGAGCGCGCCCTGGTCGAAGATGACCTCGTCCACGCCAGGTGCTGCAAGCACTTCTGGCCGCGGCGGCCCGTCGCGGCTCGTTGCTGACACTCGCCGTTGAAGTCACAAGCGGTGACCGAGTCGGACTGCCCACCAGCTTCGAGGCGGTGCCGGACAGCAACTGGGCACCAGTCGGCAAGTCCAAGCTCCCGCGCCACAGCCTCTATGATGTCCGTGCCGTACTCGCGAATAGGGTTGGGGAGGTGAGTAAGTGGTTAATGGAATCGGACTCGGTGTCCAATGACGTCGCTGCCGAAGCACTCGCCCGACGATGCCTGTGACCCTGAGGTGAGGTTACCATGGCATTCGCCCGCGTCCTAATCGCCTGCGTGACCCGGCTCGCCAACGGCTGGAATTCCCAGCAGATGTGGGGCGAGGCCTGCGAGGTCGGAGCCGCAATGGTCGCGGTGGCCCTCTTTTATCTTGCTATTCTTTCTGACGCATGCGCACTGCCGTTGGGCAGGCGCTCGTCGAGCAGTCACCGAGCGCCCCCCGTGGCTGCTCGACGACTGGCGGGGTTGTCGCGGATTTGCGGCGGCTCGTGGCTGCGTTTTGCCCCGACCTTTCGGCCGCTGCTAGTTGTGCTTCGCCTTGGATTTTCGGCGGCGTCGTTGCCGCGGTCCTGAATGATGTTTCTGCGCGTGCTGCTTGGTGTCCTGAAGGTTCTGCTTGGCGTCGTGCTTGCCAGTGGCCATAGGAGAGGAAGTAACGTTCGAGTCCGGTGCTAAAGCAGCCGCCGCGCATCGTCGAGAGCGCCCTCCTCGGCTCGCCCTTGCTCGTTGAAGTGCAACTGCAGTAGGGCGCAAGACGCGCCGCCGCGTGGCACATCAGGGCCACGCACGCGCGTTGGTTCATGATCGTCTAGTCGTCGACGTGCTTCTCCAGCTTGATGCCGCACCTGCCTGGCTGGTTGGGAGTAGGTTGCCCAGTGAGCATCGTGATACCCTCGTTGCAATGCTTGGCCTCTGGGGCCAGCGGCTCATGGCAGGCCTGGTGATTGCCGGTACGGACCACGCGCATGTCGGCCATCAACTTCGCGGCGGTGCGTCTCCGCAGATGGCCGCGCAAGCCGAAGACCACGATCCTGGCGCAGGCGCCGATGGCGCGGGCGCGCCAGTAGGGCCGGGAGTCGAGGACACGGTGCGCCTCGTCCCTGTTTGCGTCGCACGTGGCCCGCAACATAAGATAGTCGTGGCTGGGAAACGTGGGGTCTGACAACGACCGAACTGCACTTCCGAAATGTGCGTTGCACTTCCGAAGTGATCCTGCAGTGCCTGTGATGTGTCCCGCCTGCGTCCTGGTCCCGCTGCCCACTCCTGTCGGGGCAGGTCGGCTGGGCCCTGGCCAGCCTGCGGGCCGGCGGGCAATGTCCTAGCTTGCCGGATCCTCGGGGCCTTCGGCGCCCTAGGTGCCGAGAGGGCCCTCGGAAGTAGGTTAGCCCGAATCGCTCGGGGTGGTCTCGTGGCGGAAGTTCGCCATGCCAATGCGCCCGAAACCGCCCGACCCCATGAGGAGGGCAGGTAGGGAACGACCGCGATCGAAGCGTCGCCTGCACACCGTTCCAGGATGGCGCAGGCGATGCGGTGTCTCTGCTCGAACGCGTGAGTCCGCGGGCCAGTGCTGTGCATGATGGCCTTGATCTATCCGCGGTAGTCGGGGTGCACCGCGTCGCCAGCGACGTCGATGCCGTTGGCTGCGAGGCCTGAGCATGGGGCAATGCGCATGAATCTACCCGGCTGCGCCAATGCCCCTCCGCCTGCAAACGCCAACTCACGACTATGGGTCGCGAGGCCCACGTCGGAGCAGGCGTGGGGGTCTTAGCGGGCCAAGCTCGGCGCGCATCGCGAGGGTGCCCTGGCGTGGAGGCCGAGGAGCTGGATCTTCAGCTTGTTGAGTTTGCATTCGTCGGCGCCGCGGTGATCCTTGCTGTCGTTGCCCACCGCCAAAAGCGTGAGCTGTTTCGGCGGCAGGTCCTAGGCATGCGGCTGGAGATTGCCGAAGTCGTCGACTGGGATGAATAAATGTCCGCTCGGCGGCGACTCCAGGTCGAAAAGATGGCGCTGGGGCTCCGCGCGATTTCGTAGCCGCTCGGTCTGGGGCACGTGAGGCCTTTCGCGCTTGTCTCCGCTGCCCCGTTGTTGGACGTCATGGGTCGTGCGCCTAACAAGGCTGGTAGACCATCGCCTGCGCCCTCCGCGGCCGGAGCGCACAAACTGCGCT
Source organism: Prorocentrum cordatum (assembly GCA_963575745.1). Lineage (NCBI taxonomy): Eukaryota > Dinophyceae > Prorocentrales > Prorocentraceae > Prorocentrum > Prorocentrum cordatum. The sequence goes on from CAUYUJ010001656.1 coordinate 73,259, forward strand.
GGGAAGTCGCACCGTCGCGTGAGGCCACCGCGATGGGGCAGTGAATGTCCCATTCCGCGACCTGCGGCCCGTCGCCACTTCCTGCCGCGCACAGTGGGTTTGACAATTGCTCCACCGAGAGACGCAGCTTCGCTCGCATGGCACTCAAGGCCAAAGTAACGGCGACACGCATGCCCCTGGAATTGGTCCAAGCGCCGGCATCGACGATGACGCCCAGACGGCCACCTGAAAGTGAAGCCCATGCCAAAAAGCATTGCGAGCCACCATGAGAAATCGAGCCCGTGCCTGACCGAGTCGGCCACCACAGGGGGATGGGCCTATATGGAGACATGCGCCAGTCATGGTGGGCGTCGCAGGGAACGGCTGCATCTGCTGTTGAGACGAAACTGGGCGCGCTGCCTAGCGATTGCATAAACTATGGCCGTGGTGTCGGGGGGCAGGCGATGGCCGAGGAGACTGCGCGGTGTCCTGTTGCGGCGCTGTTGTCTCCGGCGCGCCCCCGCCGGGTCGGGATCCGCCGCGCGGGCCGGCGGCGCAGGCGTCGGGCCCGCGGGCAAACAATCTGCACCAGCGAAGCGGCAGTCGGCGATGACGTCGGATTGTCCGCGGAGAGCCGGCGGTGGACCAGACTGGCGTCGGCGCTCTGCATCAGTTCGAGGTGGCCTGCGAGGTGCTGGATACATTGGGACTGTGGGCGCGCCCATCTATCGCCGCGATCGAAGGCCCCCAGACACATTGGGACACCTCCTGTCCTCCGCGGCGAACGCGGCAACACAGGGGGGTGCAGCGGGCGCTGCAGCCGGGGAAAAAAAGAAGACTGATGCGGGTGTCTGTCCAACTCCGCGCGGCGTGGCGAAGCTGTTCGCATTTCTGTCGTAGTAGATCCAGTGCTAGCTGTGCGCTGTGGAACTCGTCGAGGCGTTCGGCGATGTCGAGACCGTGCTCGAATCGGCAGCCGCCGCGCGCCCAGGTCTCGCGGCTGGCGAACCACGCGGCCGCTCTCCCCGATGGATGGCTCACGTCTACTGGCCCATCTGCATTGAACGGGCCAATCCGAGAGAGGACTCTGGCAGCTGGGGTCGCAAGGGCGGCGACTGAAGCGTTCATTCCGCTCAGCGAGTCGTGGTCTTCGGCCTGTCCCAGCGCGAATGCGCCGCCCTCTCGCGTCCGCCGCAGCGGTGTTCGCGATGCTGCTGGAGCTGTCGGCGCCGCGAGCACGGCCGGCGCCGGGCCCCCCTTGCTGCCGCGCGGGCCCGCGACGTAGTCGCAGGGCCCTATGACTGGGCAGAGGCCTGCGCGCGGCCCATGAGATCGGCCATCCCCTGTCGTAGTTGTCGTTGTTCGGCGTCGCGGGTCGGGCGGTGACGACGATGACGGCGATGGTGCCCCAGCCAGTGGCGAGCGGTGGCTGCGGCCAACCTGCTGCCCCGAGCCGTCGGGCGACGAACATGGGGCGGCGGCTGCGGCCGCTGGCCGCGGCGCTCTTGATTCCGGCGATGGCTGTCGGCAATCCCGCGGGTCAGCGCGCTGCGTGAGATCGTTCTCGCTGGGGCCCGCGGTCGTAGATAGCTCAATTCTGGCGGTGTCTCTGGTCATCCGGACCGCGCGTGCGCCCGTCAGGGCTGCTGCTCCGCTAAGCAGGGTGGCCGCGGCTGTCAGGGGTGCGCGAGGGGCGCGGGTGCTGCCGGCAGGGCGGGGGCGTCGAGGAGAACGCGCCCGCGGCGGCGCCGGGGGCAATCGCGCGCGAGGCGCTTCTCCGAATCGCACTCGTGGCATTTGAGTCGAGACGCACCACGCCAGAGCCCGCAAAACCGCCGCGGCGGCCCGAAGTCGCGCCACTGGCCCTGAATCTCCATGGGCGCGTCAGCCAGCCAACAGCGATTGCCTTTTCCGTGGGCCTTGCCATTCCGCATGGGCCATGCCTCTCCGTTTGGTGACCCCTCAGGCGCGGCGCGTGGGCCCGCGCGTCTCGACGCGTCGCCAGCGTGCTATAGCGCTCTCGCAAGCCCAGAACAGGCCTGCGCCGCGCTGCCCCGCGGGGGCGTCGCTCTGTTCGGGGTCGGCCGCGGCTGCCTCTCCTTCGCCGAATGAGCAGATGGAGTCGGCGTCGGCGCCTGAGTCGACGCCTGCTGCTTGGGGTGCCTCCCGCGCTGGCGGCGTCGGCGCAGGTGGGCTCGGCGCCGCCCCCATACGCAGAAGGCATCTATACACCACCACCGTGCCAGGCCAGGGCCATCTTGGCCCTGGCATGGTGTATACGCCATCCTGGCCGAGGCCAGGAGGGTCTATACACCATCCTGAAACCCAGGATGGCCCTGGCCTGGCACGGTGGTGGTGTATAGATGCCTTCGTCGGACCCCAGCGCAGATGGGCCCAGGCCGCCCGGGCTCGATCGGGCCGCGGCGCCATAAACGCACCACGCCCGATCTCGCGCGGGCGCGCGCGCGAGGTCCCCGGTTGGACCGAGTGGGCCGCTGGGGCCAGGTTGCCAGGCCACCCCTCGATCCCGTGCCCGGGGCGTCGTAGTTGCCCAGTCATGTGCGTGGGCCGTGCTGCGTTGGTCGGGCAATTGCTGCGTCCGGCTGCTGCGAGACCACGGTTACTTGAACATCTGATGCTCCGACCGCGCGCGATGAGGTAGCCGAGACCCTCGCTGCCGATCGCAACTTGAATAGTCGATGCGCTCCAGCGGCAGTCAGTTGAAGTTCGGGAGTGCTGAGACTGCCGAGGAGCGCCCCTCCTTGCGCGGTGGGCCCCGTCGCTCGGTCAAGCTGCGCATTTGGAAGGTCGTCGGCGGCGCTCGGCGGCTGTGGGCGCGGTCTCCTCGGGTCAGGGCAGCCGGCGGCCATGCGTCCATGAACCCGCGCGACATGCTGGCGAGTCGCGATTCTGCGAAGGCTGCCCGGCGGAACCCGTTCAGGTCTGAGTTCGCCACTGACGGGATCGCCTCCCGCGACCGTCGCTGGCAAAAGCGCCCGAGCTCGATGCTCGGGCCCCCGGGCGCAGAGGTGGCGCGCGTTGCCGCCGCCGCGCCCGCGCAAGATAGGCGGCTAGCCGCGGCGAGCGCGCCCGCCCCGATGGCCCCCCATCCGCCCCGGTGGTCCCTCCGCAGGTCTAGGAGGCGCTGGAGGATGGGGATCTAACGTTGGCGTTGCTCTATCCATGAGTCTCGAAACCGACGTGGATGCAAGCCCCGGGTGCGTTCCTCCTCAACAACGCATTGGGCCGAACATTCCGTCGCGTCGTTGCGGCGCTTTCGGCGCTCGAGGCATCCCGCAACGCAGTCTTGGGAATGCCATTCGCGCGTCGTTTCGCCACTGCGCTGAAAGCCGCAAACCGCACGTTCGTCAGGAAGGGTGCGCATCGAGATCACGACGTGCCAGAATGACGGGCATGAGCGGGCGTGGCGATGAGACGTGATCCAGATGATCGGCGACGCAGAATCCCAAGTCTGTTTCGCTGCCCCCTGGAGCGCTGACAACATAGTCGCTGGGCCCTGCGTGGACTTTCCACCTTTCTGCTGCTCTTCCCAGGTCTCTCGTTTCATTGTCGCGAGTAGCTCGTGGCCCATGGCCGTGGGCGCCGATGTGAAAGCTGCAGCGATCAACTGTTTATTGTGCGCTGCTGAATCTCTTCCTGCGGGCACTTCGACATGCGGCGGGAGCGCGGCCGCGGGGCCCGCGAGCTGCCCAGGCATAGTTAACGCGAGCCCGGGATGAAGAGCAGGCGGCGGTTGCGGGGCGCCGCTGCCCTTGTTGGGCTCGGTCGCGCAATCCTTGCACAGGGGTCGAACATGGAAACCCCTGTCGCGAAGACCGGGGGGGTCGCCGCGAATGCGAAGTGCACGATGGCGTGGAAACGTGGCGAAGAATGCGGCGAGGTGGGGGACCTGGCGATGATCCCGTCAGTGGCGAAGAATGCCGCCGTCGTCGAGACCTGGCGAACGGAGAGCGCCGCGCGGGCCGTGACGCTGGAGGTGAATGGGGGCCGAAACCTGGGTGACAGCAGATATTTCTGGTGGCAAGCAGATGACACAGGTCAAGAAAAAATAGCAACGTAAAGTCGCGGGAAGCGGCCGCCCCCCGCCCCCCCAGCACGCGCGGTGGCGACGCGAGGAGACGACAGGGCAAGAGACAGGGTAATACATATAATACCTCCTACTAGAAAAAATGGGCGGATGAGAATGCAAAGGCGGAGGAAGAGGAGTTGGTTCAGAACTAGAAATCCTAGCAGTAGTAGTAGTAGTAGTAGTAGTAGTAGTAGTAGTAGTAGTAGTGGTAGTAGTAGTAGTAGTAGTAGTAGTAGTAGTAGTAGTCGTAGTAGTAGTCGTAGTAGTAGTCGTAGTAGTAGTAGTAGTAGTAGTAGTAGTAGTAGTAGTAGTAGTAGTAGTGGTGGTGGTGGTGGTGGTGGTGGTGGTGGTGGTAGTAGTAGTCGCAGAAGTAGTCGTAGTAATAGCCTCAGGTGCCCGAGGCTGCGGCGCGGCAAGCATAACTGCCCGCGCGCCTACTCATGCTCCAGATGCACAGCCATGCACGAGAACACGGATGGACGGGAGGCAGTCATACAGGCTGCGAGAACTGACAGCGGCGCAGGTTCAATCCAGCACTCGCGGGACCGCGGGGCCAAGTTCCAGGAGTCCTTCAACGTGCTAGGAGAGAGCCTGGTCGTGCTGGTGGGCGACGCGCTCGCCGAGGACGGAGAGCTGGCCCTGCGGCGCGCCCCGAAGGGCGTGCGCATAGGCATCGGCAAATCCAGCAACGGGGCGCCACCTGCCACGAAAGGGGTCGCAAAGGAGGTCGGGCGTCCGATGGCGGTGGCGGAGGCGCCAGGGGGGCCCTGCGCGCCTCCGCCGCCGGCCGAGGACAGCGCGGCCGGCTGGGAGATGACGGCGACGCCGCGCTCTGGAGCGTCAGAGGAGCCCGACGGCCGCGACTGGGATCTGGTGGAAGAAATTGCAGACGTCCACTCCCTCATCAACGTGGGCTACTCGAAGAAGACGCTCAAGCGGATGGCGAGGTGCTGCGCCACTGTGCTGCACGAGGCCCTGCGGGCCCAGATGAAAGGGGGCCCTCGGCGCCACTCGCGAGAAGAGGGGTGGCGTGATACGGGCCGTGGGCTGCGCGAGGAGCACGGCGACCTGGTTCGAGAGGCTAGGCGCCTGCGCAAAGAGCAGCCGCGAGTTGAGAGCTGAAGTCGAAGGGAGGGGCGCCCCGTGCACGGCCGAGGCGGGCAAGAAAGGGCCGCTGGAGGAGCGCGAGCGGGCGGCCGCGTGACCCGGGCAACCAGAGGGCCTTCAGGGAGGAGTCGGGTGGCGATGCAGACGTGCAGGAGGCCTGCCGCAGGACGGGCGACCAGTTCACGATGAACATGCGCCACAAGTGCAATGCGCGCAAGACCGCGGACAACCCGGGAGGGTGCAAGTCCCTTATCCGCACGGACCGCTGGACACAGCTTCTCTCCCTGGAAGAGAAAGCGGGGGGGCGGGGTGGCCAGCGGCGGTGCCGCCGCTGCGGTGCTCGGTGCGCCGCGAGCTCTGGCGCGCGCATCGAAATGATTGACCGCGCGGCCAAGCCACCGAAGGCGCGGCACCTACAGGCCAACTTCCCCGAGGAGGACGTCAGGGATCTGAAGGCCCTGCTGCGGGCGGACAAGCTCAAGAAGGACGGAGTAGCGGCGGTCAATCCTGCGGATGCGTTGCAGCACCTTCCGCATGTAGGGCCCTTGGCAGTGGGCGCAGCGTTAAGGAAATATTCGAAACAGAAGCACAAAACGAGCGACCGAAGGTCCCTTTGGAGCAATTCGCATGCGTCCCAGGACGCCCGAGGACTCGGAGAAGGCGCCTACGGCGCAACGCCGGACACCGAGGGCCACGTTTACGCGTTGGCACGCGCGCGGTGTCCATCGATCGGCGCCGGGCTTCTTTCGACGAGGAGTCGCGTCGCCGGGGCGAGGGTCAGCGCGCCCTCGCTCCTGGGGCCGACGGTCGTAGTAGTAGTAGTAGTAGTAGTAGTAGTAGTAGCAGTAGTAGTAGTAGTAGTAGTCGTAGTAGTAGTAGTAGTAGTAGTAGTAGTAGTAGTCGTCGTCGTCGTCGTCGTCGTCGTCGTCGTCGTCGTCGTCGTCGTCGTCGTCGTCGTCGTCGTCGTCGTCGTCGTCGTCGTCGTCGTCGTCGTCGTCGTCGTCGTCGTCGTCGTCGTCGTCGTCGTCGTCGTCGTCGTCGTCGTCATCGTAGTCGTAGTAGTAGTAGTAGTAGTAGGTAGTAGTAGTAAGTAGTAGTAGTAGTAGTAGTAGTAGTAGTAGTAGTAGTAGTAGTAGTAGTAGTAGTAGTAGTAGTAGTAGTAGTAGTAGTAGTAGTAGTAGTAGTAGTAGTGTACTAGTAGTATAGTAGTAGTAGTTAGTAGTAGTAGTAGTAGTAGTAGTAGTAATAGTAGTGTAGTAGTAGTAGCAGCAGCAGTAGTAGTAGCAGTAACAGTAGCAGTAGCAGTTGTAGTAGCAGTCGTAGTAGTAGTAGTAGTAGTAGTAGTAGTAGTAGTAGTCGTCGTAGTAGTAGTAATAGTAGTAGTAGATAGTAGTAGTTAGTAGTAGTAGTAGTAGTAGTAGTAGTAGTAGTAGTAGTCGTAATAATAGTAGTAGTAGTAGTAGGAGTAGTAGAAGTAGTAGTAGTAGTAGTAGTAGTAGTAGTAGTAGTAGTAGTAGTAGTAGTAGTAGTACTCGTCGTCGTCGTCGTCGTCGTAGTAGTAGTAGTCGTACGAATAGGAATAGTCGTGGTAATAGTCGTAGTCGTAGTCGTAACAATCATAGCAGTACGCTCCTGGCCAGCACGCGCTGCCCGCCCAGAGGCGCTGTGGCCCTCCGTGCCCCCTCGCGTGGCGGGGGGGCGTGCCAGAGAGGCCTTGGCCCCAAATGGCCCGAGCCTAGATGGCCACGGAGAGGCAAGGTGGAGAACGAAAGAGGACGGAGGAGGCGGATGACGGAGGAGAACGGAGGAGAACGGAGGAGAGGAGGAGGAGGAGGAGGAGGACGAAGCAGAACAGGTGGAGGAGGGGGACGGAGGAGAAAACGAGGAGGATGAGGAGGAGGAGGAGGAGAAGGAGAAGCAGAGGAGGAGGAGGAGGAGGAGGAGGAGGAGGAGGCGGAGCGGGCGGGGCTGCGGCTTGCAGGCCAGAGGGATACTGCTCCGAGAGCGGCCTCCTTGCCTCTGCACTCTCATTACCACACTGTTTGATTTCCGTCTGGCCGGATCGCTTGAGGAGGGGGGCCCAGGGAGGGAGGAGCAGGGGAGACAGAGGAAGACCAGCAGCATGGATGGCGGACGACGAGGAGGGGAGGAGGGGAGGACGAGACATTATGACCCCAGGTCGAACTCGAGATGGGGCAACAAGAAGGGCAACACAACTCCAGCGCCGATCGCCCCGACCCGCCAGAGATCCTTGGGGGCGCGCAGAAGGGGGATACAGGGGAGGGGGGGAAGGCTGCTTCTTAGGAGGCGCCGGACTTACATCTATAGAGAAGGCCCGCGCCTCCTAAGAAGCAGGGGTGATTCTAAGAAGCCCGCAACCCTCCCCCTACCCTCCTGTGCGCGTGGCTGGGATCAGGGCCCTCCCCTCGGAACGAACACTTCCTCCTGGACCTGTCCTGGGGTGGGCTCCGGCCAGAGTTTCGAGGCGGCTCCAGCCGGCGCGACGAGAAGCCTGGATCGGAGGTCCAGAGCTTCCCAAAGGTGCCCATGCAACTCAAACGTCGACCCTCGATCGTCCTCCTCCTCCCCCTCCCGATCCTCGAACGCTGTGAACAGAGTGGAGGCTTTGACCCACGATGCTCCTCGATGCTCGATCCTCCTCCAACTTGATGTTCCTCCTTCTCCTCCTCCTGCTCGTCCTTCTCCTCTTCCTCCGCCTCCTCCTCCTCCTCCTCCTCCTCCTCCTCCTCCTCCTCCTCCCCCCCCCTTCTTTACCACCAACTCCTCCTCGTCACCAGACGTGTCGACATCACGATGCAAGCGCTTCGCCCGAAAATTCCACGACATGTATTACACAGAAGCTTGTGGCGTCAAACTGTTACACAGATGGTGGGCGAATCGTTTTCAAAATGCGACTCTTGCCTTAGTGTCGCGGGTATGCGTACTCAAATCTTACAACCCTTGCACGGATGGAGCAAGGGTCATTTCCAGAATCCGGGTCTTGCCGTAGCCACAGAGCATATTCGTCTTATGACTTGGTCAACAACTGGATGAGAAGTGTTGTCAGCTTCGCTGCCCTGTGTTGTCTAGAGGTCTGCTAGCTCTCTAAAACGTCCCCATGTTATCTTCACAACCGTCATCACCGACGTCCCTGTGACTGTCCGTGCATCGTGGGGCGCATCGTGAGATACCTGTCGAGACGAGGGGGATGGGCGCAGGGATGATGCGGGGGACGACGGGGATGGGCGCGAGGACGCAAGGGGGGATGACTCGCGGGACGCCGCGCCGAGGACGCAAAGGGGGGAACGATTTAAAACATAGTTTTCTGTCACTGCTGCACATTTTTTCTAACTGAGGGAGAACGCTTGAAAAAAGAGTTGTCCAGCCCGCGGCCGGTTTTTTTTTCTAACCATCCTCCCGGGCGCCGCCGCGTGAACACGACCCCTGGTCATCAAGTAATCGTCATCCTCCATTCGGGGTTGGACAGACCCCCCTTTAGTAAAACGTGGTTTAGTGAAAACGACCTCGGGCCCAAACCTGTCGGGCGCAAGCCTGGAAAATGACGGCCGCGGCGCCCTCTCGAGAACCGAAAACGGACAATTCACTAATCGACGTGTCACTGTTGGGGGTTCTGTCCACCTCCGATCCATTAGTGACCGGGCGGCTCTCCAAAGAGGGGCTCTCGTGCCATCGCCACGCACGCTCGCCCGACACGCGACCGGCAGCTGCGTGGCTGGAGGAGGGGTCGCGTCTGGCACGCGTCTCCGGCCGTGCGCCTCGTGGGCTCCGCCCAGAGCATGCTCCGCGAGCGGCGTGGGCTTGTTCGTCGCCCCTGGCAGGAAGGGCACTCGTGGGGAGCGAGGAGGAGAAGGAGGAGGAGGAGGAGGAGGAGGAGAAGAAGGAGGGTGGAGGAGGAGGATGAAGATGAGGAGGAGGATGAGGAGGAGGAGGACGAGGAGGAGGAGGCGGAGAAGGAGGAGGAGAGATGAGGAGGAGGAGGAAGAGGAGGAGGAGGAGGAGGAGGAGGAGGAGGAGGAGGAGGAGGCCCCGCGCCCTCGAGGAGGCCTCGGGGTCCTTGGGGCCCGGTCGGGCGTCGAAGCCGCGTGGATGAAGGGAAGGGGGGTTGCAAAAAAACCCAGGATTGCAAACCAATCCCTCGTGGATCAAGGTTTTTTTTTTTGCAATCCTTCGTGGATGAAGGGTTGTTTTTGTTCTGCAATCCTTTTTTGCAACTCTTTGCAACCCGTCTTTGCAAGCTGGGCTGTCGAGTGAAGCGTCTGCAAAGTCTAACTCGCAGGGAAGAGAGGCCAAGTCTGCCACAGCTGCACGGGCGGAGGGCGTACCGTTTTTGGTAGAGCGCCGGATGCCGCGGAGCAGCCTCGTGAGCAGCATGGCCATGCCTCGTGGCCCATCTTGCAGCGGGAACGACTCGAGGCGGCCCCTTTTCAAAACAGGCGTCCCGCTCGAATGGCACGTACATGGGGTGATGTGTGTCAGGAAGGCGCTTTCTGCAATGACACAACGAGCATCATGGCCATGCCTTGTGGCCCATCTTGCAGCGGGAACGACTCAGGGCGGCTCCTTCTCAAAACAGGCGTCCCACTCGAATGGCATGTAAATGGGGTGATGTGTGTCAGGAAAGCGCTTTTTGCTATGACACAACGACTTCGTGCAGGGATTTCTGAGGGGACTAGGGACGGATGGGTGTACTGCAACATCCTCGACGCATCCTGGGTTTGCACTGGTCCGTCTCTTTTCCTCCTGCGAAGCATGGCGTGGGGCTGTGCGAGGAGCGGGGTGATTGGGCAACGAGAGAGATCTGGATCTACACGCTGAGACGCAAAATAGTGCACGCATGACGTAGCCCAGGTAACTGCCTGCGCACTCTAGGTGTGAGCGCAGGGTCAGGTTAGTCAGTGTTCTGAACCCATTAGCCCGGCCGTCATCTTTACATGTGCACTGTACAAGATGGAAGACATCACTGATGAAATTCACGAAGCCTAAACCTGCGCGCGAGCTAAAAAGTAGCCTCGGAAGGCGAGGAACGAACTACTGAGGCCATGCCGAGGTAGTGCCCAGCGGCCCTCTGAGATTCCACCGCAAGCCCAAATTTCTGCGCTCCCTCCACAATTCCCGGACTGCCGCTGCCAGGTCGCCATTTCCTCTAGCTCGCCAGCCTCACTTCTAGGCAAGCGACGACAAGAAATAATGCGCGGGATTGAACTTTTCGATCCGCGGGCCTGGCAGTAGGTCGGGCATGTCCTCCTCCAGGCGGGTTTTGAAGGACGGGTCAACACTAGCCAAACCATACTCAAACATAGTCAATCATAGTCCCAAACTCGTCCCCAGATTATCTTGTTCGCCTTTCCTCCTGTGGAGGGGCATGCGCGACCTGAGCCTGGCAAATCTCGACGCTTTCCTGGGTGCAGCGGTTCCCTTCAAATCATATCCGGATGCCCCGAGGGACCGGACAACGGCCTCGAGAGGCAGAAGGCTGCTTCGAAACACCTCCGTCAAGAAATTCCAACACGTTGGTGACCAGGAGGGGACGTGCCATCGCTCGGGCTTCCTTTCCCCGTGTGGGTGTGGGTTCGATGTCGTGCGTGCATGTGTTCGCAAGATGCTCCAATATGCTCCGCATTGGTCCTCGCCGAGAGCATTACATGCACACGTCCGAGCGATGCCAAGAGGAGGAGGAAGGAGGTTGGAAGAGAGGGAGGAAGATGGGGAGGGGGAGAGCCCCACCTCCAGCTGGCCTCCTCTACGAATCCCTCCTCAGTTCGCCGACCTCGCTACTTTTTTCGTGACGAGCCCCCTCCTCCTCCTCTTCCTCCTCTTCCTCCTCTCCTCCTCCTCTCCTCCAAGCAGAGCCAGGCCATCCTCCTCCTCCTCCTCCTCCTCCTCCTCCTCCTCCTCCTCCTCCTCCTCCTCCTCTCCTCCTCCCCCCCTCCCTCCCTTCTCCCTCCTCCCTCCTCCTCCCTCCTCCTTCCTCCCTCCTGCTCCCTCCTGCTCCCTCCTCCGCCCTCCTCCTCCCTCCTCCGCCCTCCCCCTCCTCCGTCCTCCGAAGATATCCGCAAGCCCCCGGAAGCCTCGAGAGGCCTCGCAGGAAGTCATGTGGAGCATCAGATAACTCCAGAAGGCCCCGGCCTTGGAGAACGGAGCGCGCCGGGGGCGGCGCCGGGGGCGCCGCCAGGGGCGCCGATCCAAGAAACCCGCGCGGAGCTCCAGACGTTTACGCTCATGCAGTTGACGTTCTGCCAACCCCTGGGGCGCCCCAGGATCCGACGAAGCCAGGACGAAGATAAATTCGGGTGGGGATACATCGAGAATCTCTGAGAGCTGGCGGCTCTGGAAGATGCATCGGGCACGGCGGCCTTCTTCAGAGCGTTCCGGAACGCTCTGAGAGCGTTCCGGAATGCTCTGGAACGGACTTATCTTCGTCCTAGCCCTTTCCCCCAAGACCACCTGTTCTCGAAGAAACAACTCTCCATCGCTCGGACGGCCATTCCCCGTGCATTTTTGCGATTCCGTGCGTGTTTGTTTCTCTCGATGATCCAGGATGTTCCTCGATGGTTCTCGCCGAACAAATGCATACGTCCGAGCGGTGCCAAGACAGAACAAGGGCAAAGACATACACTTCCAAAGGTCCTCCCTCCCTCCCTCCCTCCCTCCCTGCCTCCCTCCCTCCTCCCCCTCCTCCTCCTCCTCCTCCTTTTCTTCCTCCTTTTCCTGCTTTTCCTCCCCCTCCTCCTCCTCCTCCTCCTCCTCCTCCTCCTCCTCCTCCTCCTCCTCCTCCTCCTCCTCCTCCTCCTCCTCCTCCCTCCTCCTCCTCCTCCTCCTCCTCCTCCTCCCCCCCCTCCTCCTCCTCCTCCCCCCTCCTCCTCCTCCTCCCCCTCCTGACAGACCCGGGGCCCGCAGAGGGCCCGTGGGCCCGTGGGGGGGGCCCACGGGCGGACCCGGGGCCCGGAGGGCCCCTCGGGGGGGCCCCAGAGCCCCGCCCGACGGGCTCCTCCGAGCGCCCGACCCCCATCACGCAGAGGGCGCGGGGCCCGTGGTGGCCGCTCCTCTCGGAGGCCCAGGCGCACGCCAGGAGGAGGCCGGCCACGGCGATTTTTGCGCACGGCGCCTCCTCCAGGCCCTCCTCGTCCTCCTTCTCCCTCTCCTCCTCTTCCTCCTCCTCCTCCTCCTCCCTTCCCCCCCCCTCCGTTCCCTCCTCTTCCTCCTCCTCCTCCTCCTCCTCCTCCTCCTCCTCGTCGTCGTCCCCTCCCGCCGCCCGCTCCCGCTCGCGCGGGAGCGCGCAGGGGACGAGGGAGGAGGAAGGAGCAGGAGGAGGAGGAAGACGAGGAAGACGAGGAGGAGGAGGAGGAGGAGGAGGAGGGAGGAGGAGGAGGAAGGAGGGAGGAGGCATGAGAAGGAGGAGGGAGGAGGGAGGAGACGGAGGAGGAGGAGGAGGAGGAGGAGGAGGAGGAGGAGGATGAGGAGGAGGACGAAGTAGGAGGAAGATGAGGAGGAGGAAGACCGCGTACTCCTGAATCTTTCGAAACACAATGTCTGGTACGTTGACGATGTTAATACGTGAAACTCTTGCACGTTTTGTCAACGTTGGTGCGCAACGCTGAAGCGAGAACCACATCGTGAAAACCACCCGCCCTCAATCCGTGAAACTCTTGAAGATGTTCAAAAAAGTGCGCCGCGCTGAGGCGATAACCACATTTTGAAAACGACCCGCCCTCGATTTGTGAAATCCTTGCAAATGCTTAAAACGAATGTGCGCCGCGCTAAAGCATGAACCACATTTTGAAAACCGCCCACCCTCAATCCATGTGCGCCGCGCAAAAGCGAGAACCACATTTTGAAAACCGCCCGCCCTCAATCCGTGAAGCTCTTGCAATTGTTGTTAAACGAATGTGCGACCGCACTAACACAAGAACGACATTTTGAAAACCGCCCGCCCTCAATCCGTGAAACTGTTGCCAATTTTTGAGTCTCAGAATCATGATTGGTGAAGACATCTCAGGCGAAACGCCTGGCCCGCACTAAAAACTGGCCTCGGGGTGCGACAGGGAGGATTCAGTTATAAGGAAAATGAGTTGAGGAGAGGGAGGAGGAGGGATGAGGAGGACGAGGAGGAGGCGGAGGAGGAGAAGGAGGAGGAGGAGGCAGAGGAGGAGGGGGATGAAAAGGAAGGTGGTGGACGAGGACGACCATGAGGATTAGAAGGAGGACGATGAAGAGCAGGAACAAAGAAGTGGAGGACGAAGGGGACGAAGTAGATGAAGACGACGAAAAGGACAAGGAGGAGAAATAGCATGAGGGTGATGAGGACAAGGACGAAGGTGAAGTAAGAGGACGACGATAATGAGGACGATGATTGAGGACGCTGACGATGAGAATGACGATGAGGACGAGGACGAGAGGAGGAGGATGAGGAAGAGAAGGAGGAGGAGGAGGAGAAGAACGATGAGGACGAGGACGAGGACGCTAACACTGTAGTGCTTCGCCCATGATGTCTTACACGGTCCTGAATTCCTCTACCTGCATACCCTGTAGTCCACATGGGCTTTTGGCTGCCTGGGGCAAACCTACAGAACAATTATACTCGGGTCGCTGTAATGATCCGTCCGACTGATGTTCAGAACACTCGTGCACGTTGTTAGGCCGCCTGCGACTTCTCGTGAATGATCACAAACACGAAAGACAAGTAAACGGCCCCTTAACGCATGCTATGCCGTCATTCATGTTCGGAAGCTTGAGCACTAGGCTGATTCCGGTCTTCAAGGCTGTTTTCAGCGAACGTACTCTTCATCTCCTCCGCGACACTTCGGTTCTAGCTGATAGGTTGCGCGATCTGCGCCTTGACCATGTTTTAGCGTTCCTGAGTTTTGTTTGGATGGCGGCATCGATCAACTTCCTGTCGATGACATTCCCAAACAGCGTTTGCACGCAAGGGCGTCCACTGACATTGCTTTACGCCATTAGATGGGCTTGCCTGGTCTTCGCCACCTTGACGCCCGTGCCGCCTGGAGAGCACCCCGTGCGCTGAGTGGGCTTCCCGAAGTTGCGCCACGCTCCCGCCCGTGACGCCTCGGGGGCGCCTCGTGGGAGCCCCGTGCGCTGGGTGGGCTTCCCGAGGTTGCGCCACGCTGCCACCCGTGCCGCCTCGTGGGCGCCCCGTGCTTTGAACTTACTTGACGTAGATTCTCCTATCTTAAAACAAATGATCCCGGAGAAAAGCCCCAATCAGATTTTTGTTAGGGCTATAGGGCTATAGGGCTTTAGGGCTATTGGGCTATAGGGCTATCGGGCAATAGGGCTATCGGGCTATAGGGCTGTGACCTATAGGGCCATAGGGCTATAGGGCTATGGGGCTATAGAGCTATAAGGGCTATGGGGCTATAGGGCTATAGGGATATAAGGCTATTAGGGCTATAGGGATATAAGGCTATAGGGCTACAGGGCTATAGGCCTATACGGCTATAGGGCTATAGGGCTATAGGGCTACTGGGCTATTGGGCACCCCCGGGCACCCGGGCACCCCCGGGCATCCGGGCACCCCCGGGCACCCGGGCACCCCCGGGCACCCGGGCACCCCCGGGCACCCGGGCACCCGGGCCCGGCCACCGAAATCGGCTACCCGGGCATCCCCGGGCACCCGGGCACCCGGCCCCGGCCACCGAAATCGGCCGCCGACCTCACCTCAGCTTTATATCCGCTAGGACCCCTACAGAAGCAAGCTCTGATTGGGGAAATAGGATCCCCCCCTCAGGCGTTATCGGTCCCCCTTTCGGGTATGTAAACCATACATGGTTATGACCACATGTCCATCCTAAATATGAAATCACAATGTCCCAGGCCAGCCGGTATCCCCCCCCCCGAGGTTCCCTTGTAAAAAATACTATGCGGTGACATTTGATGTTCTCAAATAGCACTTTTTCGCGAATCCCTTGCAAAAAACGGGACGAAGTGCGCACGCGCGCGTCGTCGCGCGCGCATGCCGAAATCCTTCAAACACCTTCGGTGCCGGAAGGATTTCGCAATCGAGTTCCCCAAAAACATACACAAACACAAGGTTTCGCAACACTGATTTGCTAAAAAACGCTTCCGCGCGACCTCTTGCGAAATCTTTAAAACAAAATCCATAGCGTTTTCAAGATCTTCACAAAATGCTAGTAAACGGGCTTCGCGCGCGCATGTCGAAATCTGTCGAACGCCCTTGCGCGTGTGCCGTCGTGAGAATCCTTTGCAAAAAACGGGACAAAGTGCAGACGCGCGCGTCGTCGCGCGCGTATGCCGAAATCCTTCAAAACCCATCGGTTTCGGAAGGATGTCAACATCGTGTGTCCGAAAAACATTCAAAAACCCAAGGTTTCGCAACACGGATTTTCAACAAAAACGTGCGCGCGCTCTTGCGTCGTCGTCGTCGTCGTCGTCGTCGCCGTCCTCCCTCCTTCCGCGTCGTCGTCGTCGTCGCCTACGTCGTCCTATGTCTTTCCTCGTGTTTGTCGTCGTCGTCCTCGTTTGCGTCGTGGTCGTTTCCGTCGTCGTTGTCGCCATGGTCGTCCTTCCTCCTCCTCCCTCGTCGTCGTCGTCGTCGTCCGTCGTCGGCTTCTCGTCGTTCTCCCTCCTACTTCGTCGCCGTCGTCGTCGTCGGCGTCGTCGTTGTCGTCGTCGTCGTCGTCTTCCTTCCTCCCTCGTCGTTGTCTTCGTCGGCGTCGCGATCCTTCCTCTTTCTTCGTCGTTCGCGTCGCCGCCGTCCTCCCTCCTCCCTCGTCGTTGTCGTCGTTGTCGTCGTTGTCGCCGTCGTCGTCCTCCCTCCTCCCTCGTCGTCGTCTTCGTTGGCGACGTCGTTGTCGTCGTCATCGTCGTCGTTGGCGACGTCGTCATCGTCGTCGTCGTCGTTGTCATCGTCGTCGTTGTCGGCGTCGTCGTCGTCGTCGGTGTCGTCGTCGTCGTGGTCGCTGTCGTCGTCGAAGTCGCTGGAGACGTCGTCGGTGTCGTCGTCGTCGTCGGTGTCGGCCGCGCCGTCGTCGTCGTTGTCGCTGTCGTCGTCGGCGTCGGTGTCGTGGCCCAGTGCCATCTGGTACCTACCGTCACGGTCTTGTCTTAAGAGGTCTTGCGACCAAGTTGCGGGTGGGAGGGTGGGATGTTTGCACGAGCAGTGGAGAGGACAGCTTCAAGACGGTCAAAGTAACTTACACCTCATAGGTTTCACCTCCACAGCTCACACCACATAGATAAAACGACAGAACTTTCACCACATAGCTTACCCCACGCAGCTTGAACCTCCACAATGCAAGGACGCACTGTTTGGGGTCCACGCCGGCGGCTAAAATTACAGACTGTGAATTGTTGATGTTCTGAACGCAGGCTGCTACTTACAGCACGCTCGAACACGTCACTTATTTCTTGCTCCAGTGCCCGTTTGTGTGGGACACCTGATATCACCTTCATGAAGAAGCATAGCACGTGGCCTGTGGCTCAGGGGTTAGCCTCACGCGAAACCGACTGCGCGTTTTAAGATTTGATTGGACACCGCTACTCCAACCCCATAAATTTACAAGTCACGGACAGTGGGCGGTATTTCTGAATTTGAAATGACATAACGACGCTCCGCCAACAACACATGTTTCAATAAGATGCGACGTGTGTCTATTTTCCCCAATCAGTGCTTGCACTGAAGGGGTCCTAGCGGATATTCCCCAATCAGTGCTTGCACTGAAGGGGTCCTAGCGGATATTGATAGAGAAGGCGAATGTTTCACGCCGATTTTCGTGGCAGGCCGGGTTCCTGGGTTCCCGGTTCCGGGTTCCCGGGTTCCCGGGCCGATTTCGGTGGGCGGCGAGGTTCCCAGGATCCCGGGTTCCTGGTCGATCTTCTTATCGATCGGTCTCAGCATCGATCTCATTTCCCACCTCTCTATCGATCTCACCATCGATCTCACAATCGAACTCACAATCGATCTCGCAAGCGATCTCACTAGAGATCGCACGAGCGATCTCGCGATCGATCTCCCTATCGATCTCATTGAATACATTTCACTCTCGGTCTCACGATTGACCTTACAATCGTCAATTATCGATTCCACTATCGATCTCATTATCGATCTCACAATCGATCTCAAGATCCATATGACTAATTTTCAAATCATCCACTGATCGGGATTTCTCTTGGTGTAATTCAAAGAGAAGGCGAATGTTTCACGCCGATTTTGGTGGCATCCCAGGCTTCCGGGTTCCCGGTTCCGGGTTCCCGGGTTCCCGGTTCCCGGGCCGATTTTGTTGGGCGGCGAGGTTCCCAGGTTCCCGGGTTCCTGGTCGATCTTCTTATCGATCAGTCTCAGCATCGATCTCATTTCCCACCTCTCTACCGATCTCACCATCGGTCTCACAATCGAACTCACAATCGATCTTGCAAGCGATCTCACTAGAGATCGTACGAGCGATCTCGCGATCGATCTCATCGATCTCATTGAATCGATTACACTCTCGGTCTCACGATTGACCTTACAATCGTCAACTATCGATTACACTATCGATCTCATTATCGATCTCAAGATCCATATGACTAATTTTCAAACATTTCCACTTTGACCGCGGAGTTCGGGCGCAATTTGATGGACTTCCTTGAAATATCCATCAGCACTCAGAACTGCATCTGTGATGTTCACACTTTCGCAAGCCTGCGTTCCCCTCGCCCCTGCAGGGCACAGCTAGTCCGCAGCATTTGCGAATCCAGGCTTCTTGGCCTCTGGCGTACGCGAGCCAGGCACAACTCCGCCGACCCTGTCGGCGTGTGCGAAAAGCTTTTCCGCTTGAATCGTGTCGTCGCCGCTCCTAAAACAGGGCTAGGATCGGGATAAATCGCTCCAGAGCGTTCCGGAGCGCTCTCAGAGACTTCCGGAACGCTCTGGAGCGGCCGCGGCGCCCAATATATCCTCCGAATCCGCCGATTCTCAGAGATTTCGAGTTATCCCGATCCGATTTTGTCCCGACCTTCGCGTCCTTTGAGCTCCCCCCGCCCTTGGCGCGTTTCCGCTCGAGCCGTCGTCGTCTTCGTCGACGTCGCCGTCACTTCGTCGCTCCTCCCCCTTCCCTGGGCGCTCACCTCGAGCATGCCGGCCAGAGGGGCATCGAGCGAGTTCGCAGTCGAGTCAGAGGGGAGCCCCGCCCCGTTGATCCCTCCCTCGGCGGGGGTGTGAGGGCTTGGGGGGGAGGTGGATGGTGTGGGGGGAGGGGGGCCCGGGGGTTGTGACCGTCCCCGGGAAGGAGGAAGCCCCCCCCCCCGCCTGGGAGAAGTAGTCGCGCTCGACTTCTCGCTCCCAGATGCCTCGAGCTCACTTGAGTCGCGGCTTGCCCCAAGAGGGCCCTGAAACAGCCCAAGATCGTTACAAGACGGCCCACTATACCCTCAAGGCGGCTTCAGAACTCCCTTAAGATGCCCCACGAGGGCTCCAAGATTACCCCCAAGAGGGCCCCAAGAAGATACAATCTTGTACCCTCATGAAATTATATATGTTTTGACGTCCTCGTTTTCCCGTCGTCGTCGTCGCCGTCCTTCAGGGTCGGCGGCACTGGCCGCAAGGGCTTGGCAGTAATTCGAATAGTTGTTCAATCCATGCTTCGTGGCCTCTGGTGCACGTCAGCCGAATTTCAATCATCTGTAGCAGCCCATGCCTGCTCCAACCTTCCATTGACCACATCTCGGCGGTGGACAAACCTTCTTTTAGTAAACCACCCCGTAGTGCAAACAACCTAGGACCGAAACCGACGGACCTGGACCTGCAAAAATAACGGCCGCGACGCACTCTCGCGAACCGAAAACGGTCAATTCGCTAATCGACGTGTCAGGGTAGGAGTTCTATCAACCTCCGAACTTCGTGGACCGTCTGAGCAGCAATGTTGTGAGCACTTTCGCTCCTCAGGCCGCCAACCGCGCTGTCTTGCTCAGCCTTACGATGTTCCAACCTACTTTAGTCTTGACCACCAGAAAGAATTTCAAACACCAACGAACATACCGAATCTCGAGGGTTTTCACACGTCGCGCCCTTGGAGACACTTGTCCGACACTGTTTCGACACTCATTCGACACTCTTTTGACACTTTTCTGGGTGCTCGAAACCTGACCGGACAAGAACGGGAAGCGCCGTTTTTTATTCACCACGTGCGTCAGAGACCGTATTGGTGAGAACGTCAGAGAAACCCATAAACGCAACAGAACAGACTAAATGATGGCCTGCCGCGCTGGTCTGTCGAGGTAGTCTGCTGCCCTGGCCACATCATGGTGTCGACACCGTGCTTTTCTCTCGGCCACGCGGGCCCCCACCCGTTGTCGCCCAGCCTACTTTTTCTGTTCCAGCCTGTCTTGTCTTTTGTTTGTCCGTCGTCGTCGTCGCGTGCCTTTCCTTTGTCGTGGTCGTCGTTTTCATTATAATCGTCCGCTGTTGCCGTTCTCGCTGTCGCCGTCGTTATCATTTTATGATTGCGGTCGTTTTTCTGATTGTTTTTTGTTGTTGGATTCCGTGTTCGGTTGGTTTTTGTGTTATGTTTGTGGTCGTTTTCTGTCATCGTTTTTTGTCGTAATTTTCGAGATCGTTATTGACGAAGACGATGACGACGACGACGACGACGACGACGACGACGACGACGACGACGACGACGACGAGCAGGAGGACCCGTGCCGGCTGGCTCGGGGTGCCCGCGTCCCTCTGCTGCCGCAGGCCGCCGCCAGCGAGTTCCGAAGTGCGGGCCCGTACCCCTTAGTTAGAGAAAAGTAAGCCCCAGAACCAACGGTGCACGCCGGAGGCGCTTCCCGTCATCCTCGAGTTCGTCTGGAGGCCGTCTCGAGGCCGTCCTGAGGACATCCTGGGCCGTCCTGGCGGCACCGTGGGTCGTCTTGGGGGCCGTCCTGGGGGCTCTTGGGGGTCTCTTGGGGCGCTTTGGGGGTCCTCTGGGGGGCCTTCGGGGTCTCTCTTGGGCCGTTTGGAGGCCCTCCGCGAGCGATTCCAAGATAATGCTGTTTCGGGGTCCCCTCCGGAGCCGACGATTTTTTGAGGATGTCCCGAGCGAAACGGCCAATTTCCTGGAACCTGACTGGACAAGAACGGGAAGCGTCGCTTTTGCCCACTAGGTGTGTGAAATGTGCTCTGTTGTGTTGGTCTGCCCCGCAGGTCTGTCGTGGCGTGCGTGCGTTTGCGCTTGCACGTGCGCGTGCGTGGAGTATGTGCATGTGCGTCCGTGCGAGGTGGTCCGCAGCAATGCTCTTTTATGCCGTGCTGGTCTACCGTGCTCCTGCGGTCAGCGTGAACGTATGTTGCCTGTGCGTGTGTGTGTGTGTGTGTGTGTGTGTGTGAGAGAGAGCGAAAGTGAGCGTGTGCGTGTGTGTGCGTGTGCCTGTGGGCGTGTGCCTGTGTGTGCGGCTGTGTGCAGCTCTGTGCATGTGTGCGAGCGTGTGCAGGG
Source organism: Prorocentrum cordatum (assembly GCA_963575745.1). Classification (NCBI taxonomy): domain Eukaryota; class Dinophyceae; order Prorocentrales; family Prorocentraceae; genus Prorocentrum; species Prorocentrum cordatum. The sequence goes on from CAUYUJ010001656.1 coordinate 93,890, forward strand.
TGTGTGCTGGGCGGGCGAGACGGGGCGGGGCGCGACATGGCCGTTCGAATCGTAGCGGCGTGGTCGTTTGATCCGGGCGTGGCGGGCTGAACCGAGGTGTGGCCGTTTGAACCGAGCCTCGCCGCACGTCGCGGCCGTTTGAACCAGGGCGCGAGGCATGATTGTTCGAATTGTAGTGGCCTGGCGATCGACGGCCTTGAACCGAGACGAGGCGTGAACGCATCTTGCCGCCTCTGTGTGCTCTCGACGGGAGACCACACAGAGGCAAGGTAACAGGAGCACAGGAGCACAGCAGGCCGCAGCAGCACGGCAGACCAGCACGGGCAGACGACAGGAGCACAGCAGACCACAGCAGCACGGCAGCAGACCAGCACGGAGGTGCTGGCCTGCACGCGCTGCTGGGCGGCCGCAGCGGGGGCAAGCCGAGGCTCAAGGAGCCCTGCCCAGGCAAGGCGCCCGACAAGAGCGGCCAGAACCAGCTGCGCCTCTGGGAGAGGGGCCAGCACCCTGGAGGAGCCCCGCGCCTGCGTGGCAAGAGGGTGCCAGGAGCCGAGGCACCGCCGCTGCGGCAGCAGGGGCTTCTCCCCGAGGACGCGCAGGAGCGCCACCTCGCCCAGCTCGGCCTCCAGGGCGAGGGCGAGGCGGCGGCAGCTCCGGCAGGCGCCGCGACGAGCGCTGCGGCGAGCGCGGGCGCCCCGAGCGGGCCGGGCGCTGCCGCGCCAGGGCCGGGCAAACCAGGGGGGCAGGAGGCCCCACAGCCCCGGGTTTGCCGGCGCCCCAGCAGGCGCCACTGGCCCAGGCCCTCGAGGCCTCCGCCGATGGGCCTGCGGCCTCTGCTGAAGGGGCCCCAGGACACACAAATAAATACACACTAATAAACATATTCCCCATATTTTCCAATATTTTTCGGGTTTCTGTCTTGCACCCCACTTCCCATATTTTCCCATATTTTCTGGGGAATCGAAGATTAATTGTGACTGTGTGTTTTTTCCCCACCTGATCTGCGGCCCCCGCCCAGGGAGGCCGCGCTGGCCTCCTCGCGGCGAGCGGCCTCGACGAGGCCCAAGTTGGCGGCCAGCGGGCGGAGGCAGCGGCCAGCGGGCAGGAGCGCCGCCGAGTCCGCCGCCGCCTGCAGAGCCGCGGAGCGCGGCAGGAACAGCGACTGACAGGGTGGTCCTCTGCATGGTTTTGGCCCGGCCGAGCTCTCACGCCCTGCATGTTTCTGGTCTCGCAGATGTCACGTTTTTGTGTGCTTCGCTCGCGGGTTGTGAGGTCGTCTTGGGATGCGCAACTCGTCGTCGTCATGGTCGAGGGGCCCGCCAAGCGAGTGAGGTTTCAGAGGAGGCGAGGCCCGGGTGGGTGGGCGTCGGCCAACGTGGAGCCTTTCGGCCTGCCGGGCCCCTGGACCCCCTGGTGGCCCCTCCGCGGGTTTGGAAGAGAGAGAACTTCCTCCCCCCCTTTTGTTTCCTCGCCTTCAGGGCCCCGAGCTGCAGCTTCAGCACGGCAGACCAGCTCGACAAGAGCAGCACGGCAGACGGCAGGAGCACAGCAGACCACACCAGCACGGCAGACCAGCACGGCGGACCAGCACGGCAGACCAGCACATCAAGTCGGCGCCGGGCAGACCAGCGAGGCAGACCACGGGAGCATAGACGACGTTAGACTCATTGTTTGTTTGATGATTGTTCGGCCGTCTTGTGGGCACTCTTAGGGCATAGTCTGCCGTGCTCCTCGTCTTGGTCATCCTTTCCGTCGTCTTGAGGGCGCTCTTGGTGCCTAGTCTGCCGTGCTCCTCGTCTTGGTCTGCCGTGCTCCTCTCGGTTCCTAAGACGTCTTAAACGATAGCCTCCAACACCTCGATTTTTGGAGGATGTCTCGAGCGAAATGGCCATTTTGGGGAACCTGACCGGACAAGAACGGGAAGCGCCGTTTTTTATCCACCACGTGCGTCAGAGACCGTATTGGCGAGAACGTCAGAGAAACCCATAAACGCAACAGAACAGACTAAATGGTGGCCTGCCGCGCTGGTCTGTCGAGGTAGTCTGCTGCCCTGGCCACATCATGGTGTCGACACCGTGCTTTTCTCTCGGCCACGCGGGCCCCCACCCGTTGTCGCCCAGCCTACTTTTTCTGTTCCAGCCTGTCTTGTCTTTTGTTTGTCCGTCGTCGTCGTCGCGTGCCTTTCCTTTGTCGTGGTCGTCGTTTTCATTATAATCGTCCGCTGTTGCCGTTCTCGCTGTCGCCGTCGTTATCATTGTATGATTGCGGTCGTTTTTCTGATTGTTTTTTTGTTGTTGGATTCCGTGTTCGGTTGGTTTTTGTGTTATGTTTGTGGTCGTTTTCTGTCATCGTTTTTGTCGTAATTTTCGAGATCGTTATTGACGAAGACGACGACGACGATGACGACGACGACGATCTGCCGTGCTTCTGTGGCGTCTGCGGTGCTCCTGTGGTCTGCCGTGCTCCTTCTTGGTTTGCCGTGCTCCTGTGTGGTCTGCCGTGCTCCTGTGCGGTCTTCCGTGCTCCTGTGGTCTGCCGTGCTCCTTTGGGGTCTGCCGTGCTCCTGTGGAGTTTGCCGTGCGAACGTGTGGTCTGCCGTGCTCCTGTGTGGTCTGGCGTGCTCCTGTATGGTCTGGCGTGCTCTTGTGTGGTTTGCCGTGCTCCTGTGTGGTCTGCCGTGCTCCCGTGGGGTCTGCCGTGTCCTGTGTGGTCTGCCGTGCTCCTGTGTGGTCTGCCGTGCTCCTGTGTGGTCTGCCGTGCTCCTTTTTGGTCTGCCGTGCTCATGTGCGGTCTGCCGTGCTCCTGTGCGGTCTGCCGTGCGAACGTGTGGACTGCCGTGCTCATTTGGGTCTGCCTTGCTCCTTTGTGGTTTGCCGCGCTCCTGTGTGGTCTGCCGTGCTCCTGTGTGGTCAGCAGACCCAGGGCTGAGGGAAGGCTGGAGCAGTGCTCTGGTGGTCCTTCACCCGCCCAGCTCCGTCCCCTCCCACTCTGGACCGATCTTGCGGGAAGCTGGCTTGTGGCAACGCGTCGCGCGTCGGCCGCCAGCCCAGGTGCCGGCCCGGGCGTTCGATTCGAGCGCCGGCCTGGGTGCCGGAATCGGCGCGGAAGGGGTTCCAGGGCGCCGGGAGCAGAAAATCAATATTTTCGAAAGAAAAATATGTCTTGGAGTGGCCTTTTTTCGGCACCGCCTCGGAATTCAATTTTCCGGCGCCGGCCGGCGCCGGAACCGGCCCGGGCGCTGGCCCGGGTGCTGGCCCCGGCGTTCGGCTCGAGCGCCGGCCCGGGTGCCAGAAGCGGCCCGGAAGGGGTTCCCGGGCGCCGGGAGCAGAAAATCAATATTTTCGAAAGAAAATATGTCTTGGAGTGGCCTTTTTTCGGCACCGCCTCGGAATTCAATTTTCCGGCGCCGGCCGGCGCCGGAACCGGCCCGGGCGCTGGCCCGGGTGCTGGCCCGGGCGTTTGGCTCGAGCGCCGGCCCGGGTGCCAGAAGCGGCCCGGAAGGAATTCCCGGGCGCCGGGAGCAGAAAATCAATATTTTCGAAAGAAAAATGTGTCTTGGAGTGGCCTTTTTTCGGCACCGCCTCGGAATTCAATTTTCCGGCGCCGGAACCGGCCCAGGCTGCCGTGCTCCTGTGTGGTCAGCCGTGCTCCTGAGGCGTCTACGGTGCTCTTTTGGGGTCTGCCGTACTCATTTGGGGTCTGCCGTGTTCCTGTGGTCGGCCGAGCTCATTTGGGGTCTGCCGCGCGCCTGTGAGATCTGCCGCGCTCCTGTTGGGGAAACGCCAGCGGCGTTCGGGGTACAACAAAAAGGCGCGTTTATGTTGTACCCGCGCGCGGTCTGCCGTGCTCCTGTGGGTTCCGCCGTGCTCCTGTGGCGTCTGCCGTGCTCCTGTGGCGTCTGCCGGGCTCCTGTGTGGTCTGCCGTGCTCCTTTTTGGTCTGCCGTGCTCCTGTGGAGTCTGCCGTGCTCCTGTGTGGTCTGCCGTGCTCTTGTGGTCTGCCGTGCTCATTTGGGATTTGCCGTGCTCATGTGGGGTCTGCCGTACTCCTGTGTGGTCTGCCGTGCTCCGGTGGTCTGCCGTGCTCCTTTGGGTTCTGCCTTGCTACTGTGGGGTCTGCCGTGCTCCTGTGTGGTCTGCCGTGCTCCTGTGGTTTGCCTTGCTCCTGTGTGGTCTGCCGTGCTCCTTTTGGGTCTGCTCTGCCGTGCTCCTGTGGGGTCTGCCGTGTTCCTGTGGGGTCTGCCGTGCTCTTGTGGGGTCTGCCGTGCCGGAACCGGCCCGGGCGCTGGCCCGGGTGCTGGCCCAGGCGTTCGGCTCGAGCGCCGGCCCGGGTGCCGGAAGCGGCCCGGAAGGGGTTCCCGGGCGCCGGGAGCAGAAAATCAATATTTTCGAAAGAAAAATATGTCTTGGAGTGGCCTTTTTTCGGCTCCGCCTCGGAATTCAATTTTCCGGCGCCGGCCGGCGCCGGAACCGGCCCGGGCGCAGGCCCGGGTGCTGGCCCGGGCGTTTGGCTCGAGCGCCGGCCCGGGTGCCAGAAGCGGCCCGGAAGGGGTTCCCGGGCGCCGGGAGCAGAAAATCAATATTATCGAAAGAAAAATATGTCTTGGAGTGGCCTTTTTTCGGCACCGCCTCGGAATACAATTTTCCGGCGCC